>PVKM010035191.1:0-15248 GCA_004027735.1 Carollia perspicillata
TGTGGGCAGAGCCCAGCTCGGTGTCAGCAGTGCTGTCTGGACCCTGCCTCACTTTCACTCCTCTAATCTACCGCCTTCCTCCCTCTACCAGGTATTACAAAACCTTGGCAAAAACCAATATCCACAGCAGTCACTTGAACAGATTGGCACCCGAATTGCCAAAGTTTTGGAAAAGGTAAGTCACCTGTAGGAAAGCTGGGAACTGTTGCCCACCTTCTAACTCTTCCAAATGTATTTGTCATGAAGTGGCTCTAAGCTCTCCTGTTAGGCACCTAGCACTTGGTAACTAAACGGATAACATGAAATGACCCCACATAGAGCGTCTCGATCACTTTTCCATTACTATTCCCATCCCTTGGTTAGTATTGAGTATTTTTTGCTTCTTTGCATACTTTCTGTGATGAAAGCCACCTAATCAGTTTTCTCTTCTTTACTCCAGCGTGGGCGTGTAGAGGTGGTGGTCCTGGGAACCTGGAATCTGGGTATATGAAATAAGCCAGATGTTCTTCTCATGGTGAAGAGTATTTGGTATTTCAGATTGTGGATGGGAAATACATCTTTAAATGCCTTTCTCTCTTAAAATCGTGAAACCAAATATTTATAAAGCTTCATTTTCATACAGGCTACAGAAAATATAACTAAGAGTTTCTAATACAATTGATCTGCCTCTATGATATCTATGTAAAGAAGAGGATTTTTTACATTAAAATTAATTACTTTATGGTTCCATATCTCTCTGCTTGATTGCTGAAGTATACAGTGATTAATACTGAAGAATACAGTGATTAAGAAAATCAACTCAGCTTCCAACCTGGCACATGGCAGTATGGTAGGGATGGGATAATCCCAGCAGTTTAAAAGTGAGGAATTGGAAAGAAAACACAAAGTAGTCACTGTTCGGTGTCAGTTCTGAAATCCACCTGGACGTATGTCACCCCAGTCCCAGAGTAGGGACCATTTTGGGCAATTGAGAGAGTTTCATTTTCTAACCCTGCAAGTAGCTTAAAAACATTTTTTCTAAATTCTGCTTAAAAACTATACAGCTTCCCATTTAGTTCTCTCTCTTTTAATACCATATTATAAGTGATTTTTAAAAAATTGTTTGTCAACTTTCAGCGTTCTGCCTCAAGCATTCTTCACCAGGCCCACAACTTTGTTGTGGTGTTTTTTCTATGTTTCAAGACACAGCCACACTCTTTGCATTGCCCATGGACAGCAATACCACTTTGCCAGCCTCCAGCAGCAAGGTCCTCAGGGCTCACCCAGCCTCCTCTGATAGTCTCACGGCTGCTCTTTCAGCAAATGTCTGCAGCCCTTCCCAAAACTCATGCCACATGTTTTGGTTCTCTGTTATGGCAACACTCCATTCTTGATGCCAAATACTATTTCAGTTATCTATTTCTGCCTTAAAAACTACCCCCCAAATTTACTGACTTAAAACCATTAGCTCGAGATTCTGCAGTCTAAGTGGAGCTCAGCTGGGCATTTCTTGTGGTCTCGCTTGGCATCATTTATGCGCCTGCAGACATGTGGTGACTCCTCTGAGACTGTCCACGAAAGCAGGCTGTACCCACAAGTGCGGTGCCTTACCCAGAGTGGCTGGAATAGCCGGAGCACAGCTGGGAATGTTCTCTCCATGTAGTCTCCCCTGCTGTGCGGCTGGGCCTTTGTGCATGGTGGCTTCAGGCTCTGTGAGGGTGAGGGCAGTAGTGACAGAAATTGTGGGGCCCATCTCTGATCTGTCACAGTTCCCTTCAAAGGCGGACCAAGGCTGACAGCTTCTCAACAGAAATTATGGAAAGCAGAAGCCAATGTAACGACATCTTTAAAGCTAGAAGAAAATGACAAGCCTAGGATTATGTACTAGCCAAAACACCCTCCAGATATTAAAAGTGAAATAAAGATGTGTTCAAACAAACAGGAAGCCAGAGGATTTGGCACCGGTAGACCTGCACCGAAATAAGACTTACAGGGATTTTTTCAGGAAAATAGTCCCAGACAGAAATATGAACATGCGAGAGGGAATAAAGAGCTCTGGAAAGGAAAATATAAATGAATGGTAACTATACAAAATAGTTAACTGTAGAGCTTCAGTTTTATAGATGGTGAAATTCATGGTAACAGCAACAAATGATGGGAGGGAAGTAAATGGATTTTAAAGTCCTAAGCTTTAATTGGTATCAGCCAAGTAGTTAAAGTAATAATTTGCATGTTTTAAGGTATAGTCTAACTACTAAAAATGGTTTTAAAATACAATTCAATTGAAGGAAAATGGAGCAATGTAAAAACATTTGATTAATTCAAAGACATGCAAAAGAACATAAAAATAGAACACAAATAAATGAAATTAGACCACCAACTTACACCATACACAAAAATAAACTCAACATAGATAAAAGACTTAAATATAAATCATGACGGCATAAAAGTCCTAGAGGAGAACATAGGCAGGGAAATCTCAGATATCCCACGCAGCAGTATTCTCACCGATATGTCCCCTAGGGCAAGGGACATAAAGGAAAGAATAAACAAATGGGAGGTACTGCATCAAATTAAAAAGCTTCTGCACAGCTAAAGAAAACATCAGCAAAATGAAAGGGGAACCAACTGTATAGGAAAATATATTTATCAGTGATACTTTGGACAAGGTTTTGATCTCTAAAATATATAAAGAATTCACATGACTCAACACCAGAAAGACAGACAATCCAATTAAAAAATGGGCAAAGGACCTGAACAGACGCTTCTAAGGCAGACATACAGAGTTCGCATGAGCAAATGAAAGGATGCTGAGCATCACTAGCCACCAAAGAGATGCAAATTAAAACCACAGTGAGGTACCACTTCACACTGATGAGAATGGCCATCATAAATAATTCAACAAACAAGTGCTGGTGAGGTTGTAGAGAAAAGGGAACCCTAGTGCACTGTTGGTGGGAGTGCAGACTGGTGCAGCCACATGGGAAGACAGTTTAGAGTTTTCTCAAAAAACTAAAAATGGAATTGCCTTTTGATCCAGTGATTCCACTGCTGGAATTATACCCTAAGAATCCCGAAACACCATTTCAGAAGAACCTATGCACCCTGATAGTTCATAGCAGTGCTATTTATAATAGCCAAGTGCTGGAAACAGCCTAAGTGCCCATCAGTAAATGAGTGGGTCAAAAAACTGGTACATTTACACAATGGAATACAATGCAGCCGAAAGAAAGAAGGAGCTCCTATCCTTTGCAACCTCATGAAAGAGCGTTATGCTGAGTGAAATAAGCCAGGCAGTGAAAGACACATACCATTTGATCTCGCCTTTAAGTGGAACCTAATAGACAAACAAACAAGCAAAGAAAAAGAACCAGACACATGGAAATAAAGAAAAATCCGACAGTGACCAGAGGGGAGGGTGATAATAGGATAAGAAGGGGACAGGTCAGGTCAAGGACATGTGCAAGGGACCTATGGTCAAGGACAATGGGGTGGAGATTTTCTCTGGGAGCAGATGTTGGATGGGGCAGGGAACAGCAATAGGGGGAAAAATGGGGACAAATGTAACTGAATAATAATAAAAGAAAACCTTATGAATTTAAAAAAGAAAAAACATAACAAATAGTAAATACAGAGCCAAGTTTGTCAGTAGTTAAGTACAAAAAATTATGTAAAATAGATATTTGGGACTTTGGTCAAGATGGCAGTGTTGGCAGACCTGTCTCATCAGAAGTACGTCACATGAAAATTACAGCTAAAATATAGAACAACCATCACTCAGAACCATCAGAAATTTAGTTGAATGAGTCTGACAACTACGGAATTGAACTACATCCATCCAGACGTGGTGCAGGCATGGAACGGGCTGGTCCCACACCTGCATGTGGTGGATGAAAACTTGGGAGGGATGTCTCAGGAGCAAGGAGCCCAGCCCCACACCAGGCCTCCCGGCCCAGGGTTCCAGTGCCAGGAAGACAAATCCCCACAACTTTTGGCTGCAAAAACCAGCAAGGATTGAGTCGGTGGAAGAAAATTCTGGAGCCCCAGGCAGTTCCTCTTAACAACTGACACACAGACTCACCTACTCAGACTCACTCCCTCTGAGCTCCAACACTGAGGCAGAAGCTTGAAAGAAACCAGTGGCATACTGGGAGAAATAGCAGTGTCTGGCATCAAAGTGAGCAGAGGCCATTGTCTCTTCTCTGAGCCTTTCCCCCATAGAGCCATTGAGCCTGCAAGCTGGTGTTATATCTGAGACTCCATCAGCCTGGCCAGCACTGTTGGACCCACCTTGGAGATTCTATCCCACCCAGAGACTCAATCCACCCAAATTAGGGGCCCGCCCAAGCTGCTTTTCCATATGAATGGCTGATCTTGGCCCCTGCTTCACAACTTACTAAATCCTCTCAAGCAACAACTGGCCTCAGGGAGCCCCAGGCCCAGCACTAGCAGCAGCCAGCCTAGCTTCACAGCTTGGCTTCACCTGGGAATCTCCAAGCCCAGCACAAGTAGCAGCCATTTTAGATTGCTTTATAGCTCAGTGACCCCAGACAAAACACAAGTGGGGGCCGACCTTGGCCTGCATCACCCAGGAAACATGAGGGCCAGTGCACCCAGTGGACAACTACAGACCACATCGGAACACCACCCCCCTGTCCCTGCACAGCTGATCTTCCATGAAGGGTGAAGGTTGGTGGTATGTGGTGACAGCCAGTCCTTGCAGCTGACTGGTCTGGGTAAATCCCACCCGTTGGTGTGCCAACAGCAACCAATGCTCAACTACAAGGGGAGGCTGTACTCAGTCCACATGGAGGGCACGCCTCGACTTCCCAGCTTGAGTGATAAAAGGAGGCCATACCACTGGACCCTGCAGGACACCTACTACATTAGGCCACACTACAGAGTCAAAGAAGGTCCACGTAATACATAGAAACAAATGCAGGAAGGCTGCCAAAATGAGGAGACAAAGAAACATGGCCCAAATGGAAGAACAGATCAAAACTCCAGAAAAAGAGCTAAACAAAATGGAGATAAGCAGTTGATATCAGGTACAGAGTTCAAAACACTGGTTATGAGAATGCTCAAGAAACTCAGTGACGACCTCAACAGGATAAAAAAGATCCAGTCAGAAACGAAGGATACACTAACTGAAATAAAGAACAATTTATAGGGAAACAACTGTAAGTTGATGGAGCTGAGGATCAAATCAATGATTTGGAACATAAGGAAGCAAAAAACAACAAGAAGGAAAAAAGAGTCCAAAAAAATGATAGTATAAGCAGCCTCTGGGACAACATCAAGTAGTCCAACATTCACATCATAGGGGTGCCAGAGGGAGAAGAGAAAGAGCAAGAAATTGGAAATCTGAAAAAATAATGAAAGAAAACTTCCCTAAGGTGATGAAAGAAATAGACATGCAAGTCCAGGAGGCACTGAGAGTCCCCACACAACATGGATGCAAAGAGGCCCACTCCAAGACACATCATAATCAAAATGCTAAAGGTTAAAGATAAAGAGAGAATCTTAAAAGCAGTTAGTTACCTACAGGGGAGTTCCCATAAGACTGTCAGCTGATTTCTCAAAAGAAACTTTGCAGGCTAAAGGGGATTGGCAAGAAAAATTAAAGTCATGAAAGCAGGGACCTACAGCCCAGATTGCTCTACTCAGTGAAGCTGTCATTTAGAATCAAAGGGCAGTTAAAGAAATTCCCGGACCGGAAAAACTAAAGGAGTTCACCATCACTGCATTATTACTGCATTTTACCTTGTATAATGAGCACTGTTGGCCCAAATTTTCTAAGAAAAATATGAATGTGCATTATACATGGGTAGTACTAGCACCTGAGTGCACATTATACATGGGAGCACATGATACACGGCAAAACGTGGTATATGAAATGTTAAAGGGACTTACTTAAGAAAAAGAAGAAGGAAGGGCAGATAAAGTGCTTCCCAGAAAAGGTCAGATTAAAGGAGTTCATTAGCACCAAGCCTTTATTATATGAAATGTCAAAGGGACCTATCTTTAAAGAAGATCAAAACTATGAACAGTGAGATGACAACAAAGTCGCAACTATCAACAACTGAACCTAAACAACAAAAATAAACTAAGCAAACAATTAAAACAGGAATAGAATCGCATAAATAAAGATCACACGGAGGATTATCAGTGGGGGAGTGGAGGGGAAGAATGGGAGAAAAGGTACAGGGATTGAAGCATAATTGTTGAGTGTGGGCTGCGAACCAAAGGGTCACCGTTTCAGTTCCCAGTCAGGGCACATGCCTGGGTTACAGGACATGTCCCCAGTAGGGGGCACACTAGAGGCAACCACACATTAATGTTTCATGCCCCCCCTTCCTCCCTTCCCTTTTCTCTAAAAATAAATAAATAAAAGTCTTTTTTTTTAAAAAAGCATAACTAGTAGGTACAAAATAGACAAGGGGAAGTTAGGAATAGTATAGGAAGTGGAGAAGCCAAAGAACTTATGTACAACCCATGGACATGAACTAAGGAGGGGGGAAATGCTAGAGGGAGAGGGGTACAGCATGGACAGGGATAAAGGAGAGAAATTTAGATGGGAAAAGTGTAATAGCATAATCAATGAAACATAGTTAAAAAGAAGATCAAAATTATGAGCAATAAAATGGCAAAAAAGTACATATCTATCAACAGTTGAATCTAAAAATCAAACTAAGCAAACAAGAAGAAAAGAGCCAGAATCATGGATATGGATAGCCCTTTGGCCGTTGCCAGATGGGAGGAGGGTGCGGGGGGTATGGGTGGAGAGGTGAAGGGATTAAGAAGTACAAATAGGTAGCTACGGAATAGCCATGGGGATGTAAAGTACGGTATAGGGAATGGAGTAGCCAAAATATTTGTACACATGACCCATAGATGTGAACAGTGGCAGGGGGGTTGCCTAGGGAGTGGGGATACTTGGTGGAGAGATGCAAAGGGAGAAAAATCGGGACAACTGTAATAGCATAATAAAATATCATTAAAAAAGAAAAAAGATTATATAATTTAGTATAGGTTTTTTTTAATCCAACTATGTACTGCGTACAAGAGAAACATTGTAATTACTAGGTATAGTGGGTTGAAAGTACAAAGAAAATAATATCGTGTGTACAATTTTTTAAAAGAGCTGGTACGGCTACATTCTTGTTAGAAAAAAATAAACTTGGAAGCAACCAGCATTACTAGAGTTAGAAGGGCTAAAACGAAAGATTGATAATGGTAAATGTTAGTCATGGTGCAGAGCAACCAGAACTGTCGTGATTGCTGGTGGGAATGTAACACGGTATATACAGTCATTCTGGAAAACAGTTTGGTAGTCTATTAAATGTTAAGCATACATGACCCAGTAATTTTACTGCTGTTTATTAAAGAGATATGAAAACATGTCCACAAAGTTTTTGTTTAAAAAAATGTTCTCAACAGATTTATTCATAATAGCCTACATACCTAGAAACAATGGGATGCCCACCAAGAGAAGACTAGATAAACAGTGGTATATTTATACAGTGGATACTATTCAGCAAGAAAGATCCAGTGCCTATATTGATGAATTTTAAAAATATGCTAATAGAAGACGTTGGGCACAAAAAAAAAAGTGCGTAGTGAATGATCCCAGCTCTGAAATTCTAGCACAAGCAAAAGTAACCTATGGTTATAGAAATCAGATCAGCAATTGCTTCGTAGGCAGAACAGGTTGCCTGGGAAGCAGTTTAAAAGGACTTTCTGGAGTATTGGAAATTTTCTGTCTTCAAATAATAGTCAAAAACTAAATGTTACACTTAAGAGCTGAGTATTTCTCTCTGTGTAAATTATGCCTGTTTTCTTTTTAATGAAGTTTAAATAAATATTTTAGACCACCCAAAACTGAGAGATGCATATTACCAACAGACTTGCACTAAAAATCACTAGGGAGATTATTTGGGGCAGAAGGAAAACTATCCCAGATGGAATCTCAGAAATACAGCAAAGAGTGAAGACCAACAAGACGGGTAAATATTAAATATAGAAGAGTATGACTATACAAAATAATAGCAGTAGTGTCTGCCGAGGTTAAAATTCATGACAACAGTAATTCACAAGGTGGAAGGGAGCTGCACTGACCACCGTAGGGAGTCTTGTGTCCAGTCAGGCCCTCCACACCCCGGGGATTGCACTCAGAAGGACAATGGGGAGGAAACCACAATAGGACCAGGTGTGTACCTCCCTAGACAAGTGGGGCCTTGAAAACGCAACTAGACAAAGGCATTATGAGAAAGAAAATTACAAGTTAATCTCGTTTGCGAAATTTTTAGGTTTAGCAAAATACTAACAGACTGAATCCAAAGGCATTTTTTTTAAGATGCAACTTGACCAATTTGAGTTTATCCCAGAAATACAGAAATGGTTTAACTTTTGAAAAATCTTACATTCACCAAATTAAAGAAGAAACATCATGAAGTCATTTCATTAGATTGCATTTGATAGAATACCATTCATGATGTAAAGTTCATGCAAATTAGAATAGACAACTTCCTTAGTCTGATTAAAATAATCAAAACATCTACATCAAAGATGATTTTTAATGGGGGTAATATTTAAAATAATTCTTTGAAATCAGGAAAAAGATTGTATACCATCACTTCTTTTCAACCTTACACTGAAGGTAGGTCCTAGCAAGTACAATCAAGACAAAGAATATTCAGAAATAACATGATCATCTATGTAGCAGACCCACAAGAACCTACAAATTGTTAGCAATAACATTTTCACCAAGATGGCTGCCTATAAAGTCAATAAATAAAAGTAGATGTGCACTTCTGTACAGCAGCAATAAATATTAGGAAAATAATTTTTAAATATATTTTTATTGATATAAAAATAAGTTCCCAATAATAAATTGAACAGAAAAATTTGTAAGATTTTATGCAGGAAGTGATGAAACCTTATTGAAAGGCATTTTAAAACACCTAAGTAAGCAGGTATATAGTGTTCGTGGGTAACAGGACACACGTCATAAGCATGTCAGCTTTCTCCAATTTGATTAGTACAGAGTCATGGCTGTTATTTTTTTAAAAAAACCAACAATATCTTTATGGCATTTGAAAAGCATGTCTTTACATTTACATGGAAGGGTAAGAAATAGGCATGATACCCTTGAATAAGGTTCTGAGAATTGCCTTTTATAAAGAATTACAAGACATTATGCCATTAGATCAAGAATAAACTGAAGTCATTAGAACTACACAGAAAGACCAGAACACGCTCATACGTACAACTGTGAAAGATCAGTGGGAAGAAGAGGACTATTTAGGAAACTGCTGGCATGATTACTTAAGTCTTACCTCACATCTCACACGAAAAAATCAATTCCATGTGAATTAAGTATCAAAAACTCAGGTGTCAAAAACTAAACTCTAAAAATCAGAGTAAAATGTGGGAGATACTCTCTCTGGCCTTCCAGTACAAAAAGTTTTGTTTAAGAAGATAATAAAAACATTACATATAAAGAAAATGTTAATAAGCTCAACTACAGTCAAGTTTAAGGTTTTTTTAATTAAAGATGTTTTGCCCTGGCACATGCGACTTGGTTGGGTGTAGTCCTGTGGAGCGAAAGGTCGCCAGTTCCGTTCCGGTCGGGGTGCAGCTGGGTTGTGAGCCCAGTCCCTGGTTGGGGCCGCACAAGGGGCAGCAATCCACGTTTCCTTCCTGCATCGGTGCTCCTCTCCCTCTCTTTCTCCCTACCATCCCCTCTCTCTGAAAATAAAGAAATAAAATCTTTTTAAAGGTGTTTTTAAATTAAAGAGGTAAGCCTGAGTGGGAGAAAATACACATAACACACTTAACCTACAAGGATTAATATGTAGAACATACAAATAAAATTATGAGAAAGATAAAATGCATAAAAGATATTAGCAGATATTTTGTAGCAAAAAAGAGGTATATATGACCAACATACACAAACAATTCTCAATTTCATTAATAATCAGAAAATGCAAACTAAACACCTGCTGATAATAACTAAGGATCAGAAAGGAAGTGGACTGAGGGGTGCTTTCGAGCATTGCTGATGGGACTGCAAATAGTCAGCACCTTTTGGAAACAATGGCATTATCTTGTCAGGTTGGATGTTTGCATGTCCTGTGACCCAGCAGTTTAACTCTAGACTAAGAAACTCTGTACATTTATTTGCAACAGGAGATTTAAAAACAGGAAAGGACTCAAACCCCTATCTACAGAATATGAATAAGTACATTATAGTATATTCCCTTGATGGACATTTAATTGTGTGGCAAGGAAATTGAACTAAAGCTACATACGACATGGATGAATCTTTGAAGTAGTGTGTTAAGTAAAAATCCCAAGACCCAGGAGACTGCTTACATGTATTACGCCATTTTTATAATGTGCAGGAAGAAGTAAATGAAGTGTTGTATCGTCGAAGCAAATGTGTGTAAGTGAAGGAATCGTGTTTGTACAGTGGAATAATAAGCATGACATTTGGGGCAGTGCGTGTCCCTGGAGAAAGGCCAGGGGCTGCGGGGGCATCAGGGATGCGAGTGCATTCTTTGACAGGGTGGCCGTTTGGGGGTCACTCGTTGTTTTCTGCTTTACTGCACACGCATGCTTTATGTAGTTACATGCTGTATGCATAATTACACAGATACGTTCTTTTGTATGTGTCAGATACTGGCAGTAAAGAAAGATAATTTTATTTTTTAATAAAGAATCCTTTGGGGAAGCCAGTCAAGGGGTCCAGTCACTAAGAAGGAGGAACAAGTGAGGCTAGCTTCAGGTCTCTCCGCAGCAGTGCCAACGCGTCATTCCAGGAGGGAATGAGCCATGATTTTGTACCTAGTCAGCTGTCCTTCAGGGTGGAAGGCTGCAGACAAAGTTTGGAACACACACGATTCTATTACTTTGCTAGGGCTACCATAACAAAAACACCACAGACTGGGTGGCTTAAACAGTAGAAATTTATCTTTCCACAATTCCGGAGGCTAGAAGACAAGATGCAGGCACCAGGAGGGTAGGTGTCCTCTGAATCCTCTCTTTGGCTTGTAAACGACTGTCTTCTTCATACCTCTTCACATGGTCATCCCTTGTACACGCGACCCCGGTGTGTGTCTTTCTGTACATCCTTCACACACATCCGCTCAGATTGCATTAGAGTGCCACCGAAATGCCTCGTTTTAACTTAATCACAGCTTTAAAGATCTTACCTCCAAATACAAGTTACATTCTGAGGTACTAGTACTAGTGGTTGAGACCTCAAATAGGAATTCCGGGGGGAACACATATCAACCCATAACAGTGTCGTTCCTGTGGACTCCTGTTGAGGAGACTACTTGAAAATGAACATCAGCCCTGGCTGCTGTGGCTCAGTGGATTGAGTGTGGGCCTGCAAACCGAAGGGTTGCTCGTTCGATTCCCAGTCAGGGCACATGCCTGGTTGCGGGCCAGGTCCCCAGTAGGGGGCGCATGAGAGGCGACCACACATTGATGTGTCTCCCCTTCCCCTGTCTATAAATAAATAAATAAATAAATACAATCTTTTTTAAAAAAAGAATATGAACATCAGCCAACCAGGAGATGATTGGGGAAACAACAGAAAAGCTTGTGTCGGTGATCAATGAATATATTTAACTGCGAAACCAACACAAAAACAAAGCTGGGAAATAAGATGACAGGACAAAATAAATTTTAAATGCCCTGACAATGAAGAATGATAAAATTACCAAAAAATTAGACTGGAGAAAAGAAATAAGCTAGGAAGCATGGTAAGTTTTCTGATTGCCTCATCTGTAATTGCTGGGAGTCAGAGACCATCCATTAAAAAGGGCAAACGAAATAGGAAAATCCAAAATTAGACCTAAATTAAATGCTAGCATGTTGTCTATGGTAAAGGCAGCATCTTAGTGTGGGGAGAGATGAATTAGTCATTAAAATTATTGGGACAACTTTGTGGCCATTTGGAAAGAAAAAAATGGAGCCCTATTATTTACACCAAGTTAAACTTCAAATGGATCAAAAATTTAAGTGTGAAAAATTAAACTATAAAAGCTATATAAAGTTTCTTGATAATCTTAAAGTAAGTAAGACCTTTCTAATTATGACTGAAATTCCAGGAGTCATCAGAGATAAATTAATACGCTGGACTGTGTAGAAATCAAAACCTACATCACATAAGCATCATAAGTCCAAAGGTGGACTTAGAAAACTGAAGGAATATACCTGTGAATCATATCACAGGCACTGGACTAATCCTCCTGCCATATAAAGCGTTTTCTCAAACAGATCAGGTAAAAACCTCACAGAAAATTAACAAAATGTAAGAACAGATACTTCACAGAAAAATATGAAAGGATGTCCAATATGAAATGATCAGCTCCACTCATAAGAAGAAATACAGATTTAAACCACATTTGTCACTGTCAAAGGTCTGAGGGTTTGATGACACCAGGGAGGCTATAGGAAGCAGGGGGGTGTCCCTTGTAGCATCCCACTCGGGGCGATGTATCCTGCAAATGCACCTGCACAAATGCAGAATTACACCTGGATGGGTTGTTGATACAGCATTATTTATAATAGTAAAAACTGGGGGAGAGGAATCTTCATTAATAAGGATCTAGTTTGATAAATAATGGTGCGTCCATACGATGAAATACTGTACAATTGAAAAGAGAATGAGGGAGAAAGATCTCCAAGGTGTATTGTTTAGTGAGAAAAGCAAAATGCAGGTGACCGTTACCTCTTAGATACGTAGTAAGGAATGTAAGAAAAGAGTGGGGGCGTAAGTCTGTATTCATAATTTCTTGTATAAAACAGAAAACCCCAGAAGGTTGCGTAAGAAACTAAAACTCGTGTTTACTGGTGCACAGTAGAGACAAGGGTGGGAGGGAGACTGCACAGCATAACTTTGTATAATTTCCAGGTTTTGAAATATGTAATGAGTTAGCTGTTCAAAAAGTTAAGTAAATTTCAATTACAAAGAACATGGAGCCCTGGCTGCTGTGGCTCAGCAGAATGAGCGCCAGCCTGCAAACCAAAGGGTCGCCGGTTAGAGTCCCAGCCAGGCCCCCAGTTGGCGGTGTACGAGACACAACTGACCTATATAGCTCTCACACATCAGTGTTTCTCTCCCTCTCCTCCTCCTTCCGTTCCTCTCTCTCTAAAAACACAGTTAATCTTTAAAAAGAAAAGAACATGGACATGAACTATAGGTCTGCGATTTAGTGGTTGAGTGGACTTGGACAAGATACTCAACCTCTCTGAATCATAGTTTTCTCATTTCTAAAAAGGCTGAAATAGTAGAATCGAGCTCATAAGATTGTTATTAGGATTAATGAGAGGATGAACATAAGGTGCATTGCAGGGTGCCAACACCTAGTAAATACTCAGTAAATGGTTATTAACTCATGGGGTTTCTTATTTATTTTAGAAAGAGAAATATTGATTTATCGTTCCACTTTGTGTATTCATCTATTGACTCTTGTATGTGCCCTGACCAGGGATCAAACCTGCAACATTGGCGTATCAGGACGCCAAGGGCCAGGGCCTCATGTTATTGTTCTTGACCTTGGTAGAAAATCAGTATGTTAAGACCTCAGCTGTAGTTGGCCATTCCTCTGCAGAACCAGACGTCCTGGGTCCTCTCCAGCATGGCTGCCCTCTACTGGAGAGTGAAAGGCCAAGGCAAGAAGGCGATCGACTGCCTGCGCCAGGCCCTCCACTATGCGCCACACCAGATGAAGGTGAGTGGGACTCCAGCGGTGCGCATTTCTGTCCCTGGGTCCTTCTTGTTGCCTGGTGCTTTATTCAGAGGTTTCGCCAGTAAAATGGCAAAAGCCTAGGACAGGGCAGAAGAGCATGTGATCACCCTTGTGCCAGCGCCGCAAGCCCGGGAGTCGTGCCCACTGGCACGCCCTCTCTGCCTCAGCACGCTGGAAGGTGCGGGGAGGGCTCCAGGATCACCCTAAGAGATCACATCCTCTAGTGCCCCTTCTACTGCAGGCAGGCCACCGCTCTAGAAGTTGTTCTGGATTTAGCTAAGGCCCTGGGCCTGGAGGCCTGCTACACTTGATTTGCTTATACTCCTGACTGAAGCTTGCTTCCAGGCTCAGAAACAAGCAAATTCCCATTCCTTCACTCACATCAGCTAGTTCCTGTTCTTTGTCTGACTTCACCTTTTACACACGCACATGCACACACCCTCTACACACCAACACAAGGCAGCTAACCCCCATGTAGGGGGTTAACATCAAGCTTTTCCAAAAAGTCAGTTATTTTTATAACTGAGAATTACCATTTTTAACAAAACATTTATACCTACGTGTGCTGAGAGCCACGTTGATCTCCAGACCTTGTCCTTCCTCAGCACAGCTGAGGTCTTTGTTCGTAGGGAGAGGCGCGGGCTTCCTGGTCGCATTGCCGCGTGCTCACCGCAGCTCCGCCTCTCACTAGCCCTGTGACCTTAGGCCAGTTACTCAACCTCTGCGACCTCTCACGCTGTTGTGTCCACTTAGGACAAAGACGGGTCCGTTTTTCCCGTCTCTTCTGTATCTCCTCTAGACTCCAGTACAGTGCGATATAGTTGCTCAATAAATATTTTGTGATGACAGTGTTGCTACTGTTTCAGCCCATCATCCTATGCTCTGTACTGTCAGGCAATAGGAAAGGGCAAAGACTCTAGATCAGGAGTCAGAAAACTTTTTCTGCAAAGGGTCAGATGGTAAGAAATTTAGCCATGGCAAGCCTGACAGCCTCTGTTCTGCCATGGTAACGTACAACAGCCATGGGAATACGTGAAGGGATGGGAATGATTGTGTTTTAGTAAAACGTCACCAAAGCAGGCAGCAGGCTGGATACAGCCCGTGGGCCAAAGTTTTCCAGTCCCTGCTTCAGGTGGTGCAGTGGTGGTTGCAGAAAATACTTTCACTCCATGACAGCATGACCAGAGTGGGACCTGTGGACCGGCGTCAGCCCGTTAACTGATTATTACCAGCCTGAAGCGAGGCAAGAAGCTTGCAGCAGGATGTAAGCCAACAGCTTCACTCAGCAGGGGGCTTGCTCAGCTAACGTTTTTTGTTCCGCTTGTGCTGTGAGGCAAGACTCTGCGTGAAAGCAGTGATGCACTGGTCTCGACTCGTATTCCGGTGCGAGCTCCTCGCCTGGCACAGGCCAGCAGCAAGCAGCCGACTGGCACATCCTCGAGTTGCCCTCCATCGTTCACCAGGAAACGTCAGCTGCATTGCTTATGATCGCAAAAACCGAGA
>PVKM010035192.1:0-15269 GCA_004027735.1 Carollia perspicillata
TGGAGGGGGGGAAATGGGACAACTGTAATGGCATAATCAATAAAATATGTTTTTTTAAAAAAGAATTCCTGTTGCTCCATATCCTTACCAACACATAATATGTCAGTATTTTAAATTTCAGTCACTCTGATGAGTATGTAGTAGTAGCTACACTGTGGTTTTAATTTGCATTCACCACTGTTTAATGATGTTGAGCATCTTTTCATGTGCTTATTTGTCATCTATATATCTTCATTGGTGAAGTGTCCAAATCTTTGAACTATTTAATGAGATATTTGTCTTATTATTATTATTGTTGAGTTGTGAGTGTTCTATGTATACTTAGATACAAATCTTAGTCAAATATACATTCCATAAATATTTTATCCAAGCTTATGGTTTGCATTTTTATTTTCATAACAATGTATTTTAAGATTTTTATTTATTTATATTTTTAGAGAGAGGGGAGGAAGGGAGAAAGAGAGGGAAAGAAACATTGATGTGTGAGAGATACATAGATCGGTTGCCTCTCACATGCCTCTAACCAGGGACCTGGCCTGCAGCCCAGGCATGTGCCCTGACTGGCAATCAAACTGGTGACCCTTTGGTTCACAGGCCAGCACTCAGTCCACTAAGCCATACCAGCCAGGGCAACAATGTATTTTAAAGAGCAAAAATTTTACATTTCTTTTTATTTTTGTATTTAAAAAAATTTTTAAGCTTTTTTCTGGGACACAAAAGTAAGTCTATACTTCTAAACTTTGATATGTGGGACCAGAGCATCCTTGAGTCTATATCTGATTTTGCCCTACTCCTGACATAATAACCTTCTGAGTGCTCCAACCAATTCCCCATGTATTGTGAAGTATTTCCATTCTGGTTGGTGGAAACACCAATTAGTCCCAGCTCTATGGAAGCCTGGATATCAGAAATCTGCTTCCCTGACTTTAATGGGGACTCAAAAGATCCCTTCCACCCAAGAAGCTAAGCAATGTTAGATCTAACTGGCTAATGGTGTTCTGGCTGCTCCCTCATTGCCCAGAGTACCCAGCATGTTCTCACACATCTTGGAGGCAGCAAGGAACTAAACATCCCTAACTTCTTCCTCCTCTGCTCCCTTCTCCTTGTCCTTTGTGCCTGGCTCCAACACCCAAGTCCACTCCCTTGGACTCTCCCCTCCCCAGGTTGCAAAATGGCCCTAGAGCAGTCGAGTTGACCATAGGTTGGGATGGAATGAGCAGCAGTTCTGGGGCAACTGTGTGCTCTGTGCTGTCCTGGAAAACCAAAGGTGGCATAGACCCCAATTCCTCTGGAGGAATGAAAGGTCAACATAATGGCAGTGTGGAGGGGTGGTCAAAGAATGGCGGGGTTGCAAGAACCTCCCAATGCCCATTCATTCATTCACTTATTATTGAGTGCCTAGGACATACGCAGCACTGTGCTGGGTACCTCGAAGACAATAGTGAATTGCCACCGCCTGAGCAGTTCCCAAGGCCTGCTGGGAAGCCACGTGTTCAAACAAGCAACAATCGCCATGTGATTAACGCAGGTACAGCGGAAGAAAACATAATCCCATTTCCTGTAAAGGGTAGAAGTAATGGCTAGAGAGGTTAAATGACATGTCCAAGGTGATCCAGCAACTTGGTGGTTGAGTTTGTATTAAATTAAGGCCCTGAGCAGGCTTTCCCTCACCCTTAGACATGAACCCTCTTGCAGGTCAGAACCGTCCAGTGTGCGCACCATGACATCGTGATTCTTCACCAGGGTCCTCTGTTCAGGTCCCAGGTCCCTGAGCAGGATCTGCACCACCCACAGGTCAGCTCCCACATGGCTGACTTGTCACCACAGTGGGGCTGTCAACTCCTCAGACGACTCTCTGAATCCATCAAAGTGCCTTGCACATGCCTGGTGATCAATAAGAGCCTGCTGATCCAGTCGTGCTGTTAATGAATAGAGATGGCTTCATCAGTGAATATTGATGAATTTGAGACTCCTGCATGCTCTGGACAACAAATCAGGGCTTTTACCAAAGGAGGCAGAAAAGAGTTCCCAGTAAGCTGGATGTGTTCCAGCACTCTCCTCCACGGAGAAATCTAATCAGATTTTAGGGTGTGAGGGTCTCTCTGTTGTCATGGTGACTCTTTTAAAAAAAGATTCTTCTTTAAAAGCATCCCAGACATCAAGACTCTGAAGTAATGGCCCTTTTAAAATTGAATCATATTAATAAGATCTACTCAACTGAACGATGTGTTTTCTTTCTTTTTATTAGATGCATTATTAACTTGGCAAGCAGCCCATTCATAAATGCAAAGTGCCCATTCAAAAAGAACACCACTCCCAGCACGGAATAAATAAGGATGCAGCTCACCAGTTTCAGAGATCCCGGTGGATAAGAAATAGGCTTTGTGAATAGTGGTCTTGGGGTTGGAGATGCTTGAAGGGCCTGGGTTGTGCGTGGGCCATTTCTGTTGGGTGAATCCTCAAAGCCTGGGAGAGCCTACGCTGCAGGCAAGCAGATCCAGCTGGTCACAGAGCATCAGAGGGGAGTAGAGAAGAGGACAAGTAAATCTCACAGAAGTTCTACATTGTGCAAGAGATGAATGGCAAGAGTCTTGAATCTTACTGCTCTCTCTTGCCCTGGTGTCACCTTTTCACATTTGGATTTAATAATATTCAGTGTTTTTCTGTTTGTTTGTTTTTTTGTTAAAGAGAGGGGAAGGGAGGGAGAAAGAGGGAGAGAAACATTGATGTGCAAGAGAAACAGCAATCAGTTGCCTCTCACATGTGCCCCAACTGGGGACCGGCCCACAACCCAGACATGTGCCCTGACTTGGGATCAAAGCCATGCTGGGCAGGGTTATTCAGTGTTTTATCTGAGCAATTAATATGGTAGATAGATTCTAAATTAGCCCTCAATGATTTTCCTACTTCCTGTTGTTTGCACCCTTGTAAACACCCCTCCCCTTGAATGAGGTCAGGACCTGTACTTATTTCTTCTTTATTTTTTTATTTTATGCTTTACAGTTGTTCCAATCATTTCCGTTCTTGCCCCCCTCCACCCAGCCCATCCCTGCTTCCATAGTCAATCTGCATCTGTTGTCCGTGTCCATGGGTCCTTCATATGTGTTCCTTGACTAATCCTTTCACCTTCTTTCAAACAGTCCTTCCTGCCCTCTTACTGTTGTCAGTCTATTCCATGGTTCTATGCCTCTGGTTCCATTTTGCTGATTAGTTCATTTTGTTCATTAGATTCCTCTTACACGTGAGATCATATGGTATTTGTCTTTTACTGACTGGCTTATTTCACTTAATATAATGGTCTCCAGTTCTATCCATGCTGTCATGAAGGGTAGAAGCTCCTTTTTTCCTGCTGCATAGAATTCCATTGTGTAAATGGACCATAGATTTTTGATCCACTCCTCTGATGGGCACTTAGTCTGTTTCCAACTCTTGGCTATTGTAAATAGCCCTGCTATCCTGCTATGAATATAGGGGTGCCTAAGGTCTTTAGAATTGGTGTTTTGGGATTCTTAGGGTATAATCTCAGCAGTAGAATTGCTGGGTCAAAAAGTAGTTCCATTTTTATTTTTTTGAGGAAATTCTATACTGTTTTACACAGTGGCTGCACCAGACTGTATTCCCATCAACAGTGCACTAGGGTTGCCTTGTCTCCACAACCTCTCCAGCACTTGTCTATTTTTATGATAGACAATTTGGCAAGTGCGAAGTAGTATGTCATTGTGGTTTTAATTCGCATCTCTCTTATGGCTAGTAATGCTGAGCATTTTTTCATATGTCTATGGGCCCTCTGTATGTCCTCCTTGGAGAAGTATCTATTTAGGTCCTTTGTCCATTTTTTAAAATTGGACTGTTTGTCTTCCTGGTGTTGAGTCATATGAATCCTTTGTATATTTTGGAGATTAAATCCTTGTCTGATGTATTATTGGCAAATATGTTCTCCCATACAGTTGCTTCCCTTTTCATTTTGATGATGGTTTCTTTAGCCATGCAGAAGGTTTTTAATTTTTTAAATTCTTTTTTTAAAAGATGTTATTTATTTACTTTTAAAGAGTGGATAAGGGAAACAGAAAGAGAGGGAGAGAAACATTCAATATGTGAGAGATAAACCAATAGTTTGCCTCTCACATGCCCCCAACCTGGGACCTGGCCCACAACCCTGGCATGTGCCCTGAATGAGAACCAGACCAGCAACCTTTCAGTTCACAAGCCGGCACTTAATCCACTGAGCTACACCAGCCAGGGCAAAGCTTTTTAATTTGATATAGTCCCATTTGTTTATTTTTTCCTTTATTTTCCTTGCCCTAGGAGATATATCAGCAAAAATATTGCTACATGGTATATCTGAAAATTTACCACCTCTGTTTTCCACTAGTATTTTTATGGTATCATGATTTATAGTTAAGTCTTTTATCCATTTTGAGTTTATTCTGGTGTATGGAGTAAGTTGGTGGTCTAGTTTCATTATTTTGCATGTACCAGTTCAGTTCTCTTAACAGCATTTATTGAAGAGACTATTTTTACTCCACTGTATGCTCATGCCCCCTTTGTTGAATATTAATTGACCATAGAGACATGGGTTTATTTCTTGGCTCTCTATTCTGTTCCATTGATCTATGTGTCTGTTCTTATGCCAGTACCAGACTGTTTTGATTACAGTGGCTTTGTAGTATAGCTTGATATCAAGTATTGTGATCCTTCCAACTTTGTTCTTTCTCAAGATTGCTGAGGCTATTCAGGTTTTGTTGGTTTGTTTGTTTCCATATGACTTTTTGTAGTATTTTTTCTAGATCCATGAAATATGCCATTGGTATTTTAATAGAAATTGCATTGAATCTATAGGTTGCTTTGGGTAGTAAATACATTTAATAATGTCAATTCTTCTAATCCCTGAACATGGTATATGCTTCCATTTATTTGTATCTTCCTCAATTTCTTCAGTGTTTTATAGTTTTCTGAGTACATGTCTTTCAGTTCCTTGGTTAAATTTATTCCTAGGATACTGTCATCCCCTTTTCTATTTCAATGTCTTTGGTTATATTTTGCTTGCTTGTTTGTTTAGTTGCTTAGGTTCTTGTTAAAGGTGAGATCAAAAAAAAATTTATTCCTAGGTACTTTTTTTTTGTTGCTATGGTAAATGAGATTTTTTTCTTGGTTTTTCTTTCTGATAGTTCATTGTTAGTGTACAAAAATGCCATCAATTTCTGAATATTAAATTTGTATCCTGCTACTCTGCCAAATTCACTTATTAGATCAAGTAGTTTTTTGGTAGAGTTTATAGGGTTTTCTATGTACACTATCATGTCATCTGCAAAAAAATGACAGTTTTTCTTCTTCTTTTCCAATTTGGATGCCTTTTATTTATCTTTCTTGTCTGATCACTGTGGCTAGAACTTCCAGTACTATGTTGAATAAGAGTGATGACAGTGGACAGCCTTGTCTTGTTCCTGATCTTAATGAAAATGCTTTTAGTTTTTGCCCATTGAGTATGATGTTGGCAGTAGGTTTCTGATATATGGCCTTTATTATGTCAATGTATGCTCCCTCTATTCTCACTTTGCTGAGTGTTTTTGTCATAAATGAGTGTTGGTTTTTATCAAGTGCTTTTTCAGCATCTATTAATATGATTGTATGATTTTTGTCCTTCTTTTTTTACGTGGTATATTATGTTTATTGATTTGTGAATATTGTACCATCTTTGCATTCCTGGAATAAATCCCATTTGATCATGGTGTATGATCTTTTCAGTGTATTGCTGGATCTGGTTTGCCAATATTTTGTTGAAGATTTTAGCATCTATGTTCATCAGAGATATTGGCCTATAATTTTCTTTCTTTGTTGTGCCTTTACCTGGTTTTGGAATTAGAATAATACTGGCCTAGTAAAAAGATTTTGGAAATTTCCTTGTCTTGAATTTTTTGGAATAGTTTGGGAAGGTGTTAGTTCTCCTTTGAATGTTTGGTAAAATTCACCTGTGAAGCCATCTAGTCCAGGCATTTTGTATGTTGGGAATTTTTTGATTACTGCTTCAGTTTTGCTGGTTGTTATTTGTCTCTTCAGATTTTCTGCTTCTTCTTGGAAGATTGTACATTTCTAGAAATTTACCCATTTCACCCAGGATGTCTAATTTCTTGGCATATAATTGTTCATAGTAATTTCTTAAATCTTTTGTATTTCTGTGGTATCAGTTGTTACCTCCCCTCTTTCATTTCTGATTTCATTTACTGGGGTCCTGTCTCTTTTTTTCTTGATGAGTCTGGTTAAAAGTTTGTCTATTTTGTTTATCTTTTTGAAGAACAAGTGCTTAGATTCATTGATTTTTTAAATTGTTTTTTTAGTTTCTATGTCATTTAATTCTGCTCTGATCTTGATTATTTCCTTCCTTCTACTCGCTCTGGGCTTTGTTTTTTTCTCTAGTCCTTTTAGATGTAGTCTTGAGCTGTTTGGTTGAGATTTTTTCTATCTTCTTTAGGTAAGCCTGTATTGCTATAAACTTCCCTCTCAGGACTGCCTTCACTGTGTCCCACAGGTTTTGGATTGTTGTGTGTTCATTTTAATTTGTTTCCAGGTATTTTCAAAATTTCTTCCTTGATCTTATTGTTAACCCATTCATTATTTAATAACATGTTATTCAGCCTCCATGTATTTGAATGTTTTTTAGTTTTTTCTTGAGGTTGGTTTCTAGTTTCAAGCCATCATGATCTGAGAAGATGCTTGATCTGATTTCAATGTTCTCAGATTTGTTAAGGCTTGTTTTGTGTCGTACCATATGGTCTGTCTTTGAAAATGATCCAGGTGTCTTTGAAAAGAATGTATATGTTGCTTCTTTGGGATGAAATGCTCTGTAAATATCACTTTGGTCCATTTGATCTTTAAAGTGCTGTTCGATGCCACAATGTCCTTGTTGATTCTCTGTTTGAAAGATATATCCATTGTTGAAATGGGGTGTTAAAATCCCCTACTACGATTGTATTCCTGTCAATCTCCTTCTTAAAGTCCTCCAAAATTTTTTCTTGTGTATTTTGGTGCTCTTATATTGAGTACATAAATGTTTACAAGGGTTATATCTTCTTGTTGGACTACTTCCATAAGTATTATGTAGTGACCTTCTTCGTCTCTTGTTATAGCTTTTTTTTTGAAATCTATTTTGTCTGATATAAGAATTGCTATCCAGCTTTTTTTTAACATCTGTTACATGGAATATGTTTTTCCTATCTCTTCATTTTCAGCCTGTGAGAATCTTCTGTTCTGAGGTGGGTCTCTTATAGACAGTATATATGCAGGCTGTGTTTTCTTATCCATTCAGCTACTGTATGTATTTTGATTGGGGCATTTAATCCATTTACATTTAAGGTTATTACTGGTGTTTGTTCATTGCTGTTTTCCCCCCTTTGTACCTGTGTTCCTCTCTCTCTCTCTCTCCCTATTTTCTTCTTCTTAAAGCAGTCCCTTTAGCATCTCTTGCAATTCTGGTTTGGTGGAGTTGTACTCTTTCAGCATTTTTGTTGTTATTGTTCTAGAAAGCCCTTTATTTTTCCTTCCATTTTGAATGAGAGCCTTGCTGGATAGAATAGTCTTGGCTGTGGGTCCTTGCTTTTCATTACTTGGACTATTTCATGACAGTCCCTTCTGGCTTGTAGTGTTTCTGTTGAGAAATCAGCTGATATCCTTATTGGAGTTTCTTTGCATGTTACTAGCTGTTTCTCCCTTGATGTCTTTAAGATTCTCTCTTTGTCTTTAAATTTTGCCATTTTAATTATGATGTGTCTTGGAGTGGACCTCTTTGGGTTCATCTTGATTGGGACCCTTTGTGCTTTCTGAACTTGTGTGACTTTTCCCCTCACCAAGTTAAGAAAGTTTTCTGTTATTATTTTTTTTTCAAGCAGGTCTTCTGTCCCTTCCTCATTTTCTTCTCCTTCAAGTATCCCTATAATGTGAATATAGTTATATTTCATGTTGTCCCAAAGCTTCCTTAAACTATCTTTGCTCTTTTTGAATCTTTTCTTATTTTGTTTCTATGACTGGGTGCTTTTTTCTACCTTGTCTTCCAACTCACTGATTGAACCCTCTGCTTTTAGTTCCTTCTAGTGTATTATTCACCTGAGATATTGTATTCTTCATTTCCACTTGGTTCTTATTCATAGTTTCTGTGTCCTTTTTCATGCTGATGTAGTTCCCATTAAGTTCCTTGAATATTCTTATAAGCATTACTTTGAACTCTATGTCTGATAAACTGCTTGCCTAAATTTCATTTAGCTCTTTCTCTGGGGATTTCTCCTTTCCTTTCAATTGGGTGTTGTTTCTTTTTCTCCTTGTTTTAGGTGACTCTTTTTGTTTGTTTCTACATATTAGATTGACCTTCTTTGACTCCCTGTCTTCATGGGGTGGCCCTCCATGGTAGGAGTCCTATAGGGCTCAGTGGTACAGTCTTCCTGAATTCCTATCTGTTGTCAGTATAGGTGTTGACAAAACAAAACAAAACCACGCAGAACAAAACCCACACCAGCAAAAATACCCACCCCTGCAACAACAGCAATATTAATAACAAATGGGCAGAGATTAATAAAGGTGAAAAGTGAGTAAAAATATTATAAGAAAGGAAAAAATAATACAAAATGACTAAAGGAAAGAAAAATGATTTTGAGAGCATAGAGGAAGGAGAAATAATAAGAGTAGGGAACAAAAACCAGTCGAAGAAAGGGAAAAAATAAAATCTAAAGTGTAAATAAGAAAGGGAAGGAAGAATGCAAAATGGAGAAACAAAAGGGAAGGGTAAAATATGAGGTTTGAAATAATTATTAAAGATTGTGAAAAATAGGAAGAAAATTGAGGAAAAACAATAGCCACAGCAATATTAGTGAAAAAATGAGCAAAGATCAATAAAGTGAGAAGAGAATAAGAATATTAGAAGACAGAAAAAAGAATATGAGATGACCAAAGAAAAAAAATAATTTTGAGACGATAAAGTGAAGAGAAGCAAGAAGAGTAAGGAATAGAAACAAGGAGAAGAAAGGGAGTAAATAAAATTTAAACCAAAAGAAGAAAGGGAAGGAAGAAGACAAAATGGAGTAAGACAAGGGAAGAGTAAAATGTGAGATTTTATATAAAAAATATTGAACAAATAGGAACAAAATGAAAGAATAATTAACTACAATAGCAATATCAACAATGAATGAGCAAAGATTAATAACGGAGGAAAGGATATGATTATTATAAGAAAGAGAAAAAGATTACAAAATGACTAAAGGAAAGGAAAATGATTTTGAAAAGATAGAGGGAGGAAAAATAATAAGAGTAAGGAACAGGATTGAGGCAAAAAAAGAGAAAAAATAAATTTTAAAACAAAAAAAGAACATAAGAAGAGGAAGGAAGAAGGCAAAATGGAGTAAGAAAAGGGAAGAGTAAAATATGAGATTTGAAATAAAAGGAAGTGAACCAACTGGAACAAAATTGAAGAAAAAGAAAAAATGTTAAAAAGCTATGTGAAAGAAAAAACCATACAACCAATGAAAAAGGAGGTGGAATGGTCTCAGCAGAGTCCAGTGTGTGGCTGCAGGCCTCTCCCTCTGGATCTGACACCGGCAATGTCAGACGTTGACTCCATCCAGCTCTAGGCAGCCTGCTTGAGGCTACACGTGATCCACTGTCTGTGGCTGTCTCCTTCAGGCTTGGCTGCGCCTGGGATGGTCCTCACTGCTCTGCCCTGCTGGCTTTTCATCAGCACAAGGCCCAAGGGTGGGTCATCTACTGTCTGAAAGCACCATGGTTACCACCTTCACTTGCCTCTCTCTGTGGTCCTGCTGTTAGTCTTAGCCTCACTGCTGACCTGCCTGTTTCTGAGAGGGCTTCTGGTGTGATCAGGGGGATGCGGCCCCTGGATCCCCCCTTGGAGGCACTGTTCAGACATCTGGGAAAATGGTGGATGTGTGCCCTTTCCCCTGCACCACACGTCTTGGTCTGTCCCAGATTATTTTCAGTAATGTATAGTTCCTGATGAGTTAACTGTCCATTTCATGTTAGGGGCCAATCTATGTAAAAGGGTCAGCTCTTTCCTGTCTGCTACTGATGTCAGCTCCCAAGCCTGGAGAGACCCTGAATTCCCCCCGATACACCAATTTCTGCACTCTCTACCTAGCTGGCCTTAGTGGAATAGGGCTTAAGGAACCAGCGTGTCTTGTCATGGCTGAGAAAAGTTCTGGAAAAAGTGCACTTGCTTCTAACCACAGAACACAGCAAAGGTGATGACATGACACTTCTGCGATTGCATCACATAAAATCTAATTTCTGTCCTGTTAGCGAACTCTTTCCCCTCATTGGCATGATGAAGCAAGATGCCACATTGTGAGCAATAGCATGGGCGGACTCCAGCCGATAGCCAGAAAGGAACCGAAACCCTCAGTCCAACGGCCCACAGGGAACTGAATCCTGCCAACAACCACATGAGCTTGTAAGTGGATCCTTCCACAGTCAGATCTTCAGATGGGACTCCAGCCCTAGCCAACACTGTAATTGAAACCTCATGAAAAATCCTGAAGCAGGGAACTCAGCTAAGCAGACCTGGAATTGACCCACACCAACTCTGAGATAATACATATGCATGGTTTTAAGCCACTATCTTTGTGACGATTTGTTATGCTGCAATAAACCTCCAATACAAGCACTCACTGATGTTCCAAGTGCCATGGACACACCAGTGAACAGGCAGACAATTACCAGTCTTCATGGACATTCCCTTCTAGTTAAGGAGACAGACAAGAAGTAAATTAATAAGTTATTGACTTGAAAAGAAATTAGTGTGAAAGAATAGGGCAGGAGGTGGGTGGTATTATAGACAGGGTTGGTGAGGACAGTTCTCTGTGAGGAGGAAGCATCTGAGCAGGGACTTGAAGAAGTCAACATCAGAGGAGAGAGTAGTGTGGGTCTGAAGGTCCTGGGGTGGAAGCAAGCTGGGCAAGTTGAGTCCCATTAGTAGAGGGAATGTTGTAGGAGCTGAGCTCAGAGAGCTAGTGGAGTCAGATCACAGACAGTCCTGCAGGCCACGTGGGAGGCCATGTGAGTGACATAATGTGACTTGTGTGTACAAGCCTCTTCGGAAGAATGATTCTCATCTAACACTCACAGCATGTGTTGTATATAGGGCCTGGAAAGCGACAAAGAGCTTCTCGTCTATTTTTCCTCAGGGATTCTTCCAGAAACCCTGGGGAGCAGACAGGGCAGGTACAGGAATTCATTCCCAACGTTACATCCCTGTAGTCCAAAATGCTGGTCTCTGTGGTTGGACTTCTGGGTCCTTTCCCCACACTCGGGAGTCATCAGTGGGAATGCAGGACGAATGGTGAGTCACCCGACTCCTGACCTGGGGACCCGATTGTATTGTCAGAGAGGCTCTGAATATTTGCACGGGGATGAAGCAGGGGAAAAACAGTGATTCTCATGTGCACAGTATTTGCAGCTGGGCAAGTGAATACTTAGTGAATAAAATCCTTTTTAAAAAAATTTTGCAGGTATCCTTTTTTAAATTCTTTTTTCTTTTTGCTGTTCCGAATGGATGTTTTCTGCTACCCTGTCCTCTGAATAGCTGATTCAGTCCTTGGCTTCATCTAATTTGTCATTAATTACTTTGAGTGTATTTTTCATTTGAAACATTGTATTCTTAATTCCTGACTGGCTCTTTTTTATGGTTTCTATGTCCTTCATAATGCTTACTGTGTCTTTGTTAAAGTCCTCACTCGGTTCCTTGAGCATCCTTATAACCAGTGTTTTAAACTCTGTATCTCCTAGCTTGCTTGCCTCCATTTCATTTAGCTCTTTTTTGGAGATTACTCCTGTTTTCATTTGGAACATGTTTCTCTGTCTCCCCACTTTGGCTGCCTCTCTGTGTTTGTTTCTATGTAGTAGGTACATCTGCTGTTTCCCAGTTTTGCCAGGGTGGCCTTGTGTAGTAGGTGTCCTGTGGGGCACAGTCTCCCTGATCACCTGAGCTAGGTGCTCCAGGAGTGTTCCTTGTGTGGGTTGTGTGTGCCTTCCTATTGAGTGGAGTCTTCATTACTGTTGGCCTGTCTGTGGGAGGGACTGACCCTCAGGCTGACTGGTTGTGAGGATTGGCCATGAGCACAGTTTGTGAGCTGCTGTGTAGGGGTGACCGCATAGAAGGAGGTCTGGTGCCTACTAAGACTACCTTCTAGTGTGCTGCTTGTGGAACCAAAGCTGGAACTAATGCTCTGCTGTGGTCTAAAGCTGGCCACATGGTGCGCTGGCTCTGGGGCCTCTTGGGGACCTCTGCAATGCAGGCCAGTATCAGACATTGCCTATAACTGACCCAGGGCTCCCTGTTATGAGCTACAAAGCTGTCTTCTCTGTGGCTGGTAGTTCCCTGTGCTGGGCCTAGATGTACATGGGAGAGGCCATGCTGTAAACCAATGCTGGTTGCTACCAGTACTGGGCCTGTGACAGGTCCACAAAAGGCCCAAGCACCCCAAGACCCGCTGCTGCCTACTGTCTGCTTATACGGCTCAGCTGCTGAAAGAAAGAGCCTCCTGTGGTGCAGGAGTTGGGCGAGGTCTCGAGGAGTGGACAGGATGGGGTGAGTGGTATTCCCCAGGTTAATACAGATTCAGATTTTTCACTAGTACTGAGCTTGAGGTCACTCAGCAAGTCCCAGGTTACAATGAGTCCAATCTCTGCTCGCCTGGGGCCTGCGGACATTTGTGGTGGGTCAGGGTCTCAGGGAATCGTCAGGTGGAGTTAGTGGAATTCACCAGGCTCTTACAGAATCAGGTTTGGTTGTGTTGGAGGAGGGCTCCACACAGGGATGGTGACAGTCATTCCTCCCACCTTCGCCCTGAAGCGACACAACTCAGTCTCTCCCTGCATGTCTCCAGCACCCCTCAAGCTTGACTAGAATTCTTCAAGAGTTTTTTAAGAAAGACTGCAACACAGACCCAGGCTGGTTGCTGCTGAAAGACCCTTAAGCTGCTGGGTAGGGTGGGATCTCAAGGAGGCATCAGAGTAGGGCTAGCGAGGTTCACCAGGCTAATGTAGCTTCAGACTTGGCTGTGTGTGCAGGAGAGCTTGACACAGGAAAGATGGCACCTTCAGGCCATGCAGGAGGAGGGCTCAACACAGGGACAATGATTGCTGTCCCTCCAGCTCTTGCCTGGAAGCCACACAACTCAGTTTCTCCCTGTATGTCTCTGGCAACCCCCAGTTACTATTTCTCCCCAGGAGTCCGACATGAAGGCCCTTTCAGAGGATGCCTGGTTTTCCAGCAGCCCTCTATCTCACACAGATGGGTGGAATCCCTGCTGATTTTCACAGCCAGATGTTATGTGGACTCCTCTTCCGGGCACTGGTGTTCCTGGCTGGTGGGACTGAGACCCTCCCTCCTCAGGGAGGCCTCTGCAGCTGAAATATCCCTCCAGATATTCAACTGCCACAGGTGGGTGTGGAGTTGGCCCAGTTTTCATCTCTGCTCCTCCTACCAGTCCCTACGTGGCTTCTCCTTTATATCCTTAGCTATAGGACTTCTATTCATCAAGTCCAGCTGGTTATGCAGAGTGATTGTCCTATAATTTAGTTGGAATTTTGGTGTGGTCATGGGAGGAGGTGAGTACAGGGCCTGCCTACTCTGCCATCTTGATCAGAATGCCTAGTCTGTAGGTATCTTTGAAATTTCAGAGAAGGGATATCTTGAAAATATTTCTTGTGAATTATATTGGGCCCATTACTGCTAACCTAAAATGTTTCAAATATCATTAAGATGTTGGTTTGTTTTGAAATGTTTTTGAGTAGTATGCTCTTATACAGGGTGCGGCAAAAGTAGGTTTATAGTAGTGAGCCTTCGAAACAGAGTTTATTTTTTAATTTTTTAAAGATTTTATTTATTTATTTTTAGGGAGAGGGGAAGGGAAGGAGAAAGAGAGGGAGAGAAACATCAATGTGTGGTTGCCTGTCACACGCCCCTTATCGGGAACCTGACTGGGAATCGAACCCTTTGATTTGCAGCCTGTGCTCAATCCACTGAGCCACACCAGCCAGGGCCAGAGTTTATTTTTGTATTATTTTAAATTAATTATTGTATTATTTTCCATATGAGCAACTGTAAACCTACTATTACCCAATACTGCATTGTTCTTATAGAGCTTATATAACTATATTACAAGTTTTATATATTTACATATACTATTAAATTCCTTAGCCTTATTTTTCATAAGGTTTGAGTTCCACATGTACAATATTTTTATCAACATAAATCTAAGGTTTTAAAGAGAAATTTCCTTTATTATCCCTGGAGTTCAAGAGATTAAGTAAAGAACCTCTGTGTTTTCTTAGTGGGTCCTGCTAGTTTGGGCCATAAGAGAGGAGGAGGGAATAAATCTAACCACATTGGAAGACAAATGACTGAAAGCTCACCCTGCTCTTCATCTACCCCCTTATCCATCTTTTTACCCACTTCATCCATCCATCCATCCATCCATCCATCCATCCATCCATCCATGCATACAGTCAATAAATAGCCACCGAGCACTGAACAGAGCCAGCCGTGTAATAGGAGACATTGTATTAGAAAACTGGAGACAAGGCAGGCATGGCCTCTGTCCTCATAGTCTAATCTTTGTTCTTTCTCCACACGAGGTTGGGTACCTTCCCCAAAGCACCATTTGCTCTTGAGCTCTCATGTATGCATCACGCATCTCAGTCTTGCTCGGGGATGTCCAGTAAACTTTGCTCTCAGTCTTGGGGAAGCAGAACCCAAGTGATTCCCTCAAAGCATTCTCTGAGTTGGATGTGGTCAGAGTGGACAATCAGAGTCACAATCTGGTCAAAAGTCCTTCTGGTGCCACATTCATGGGAAGAAGCTCTTCTAGGTACCAACATTAATAGCACAAAGTCTTCTGAAATATTCAAATATGTTACTACTTATTACATGTTGGCAAGATTGATGAGTATGTTTTTTACTCTCCAAAAGCACATGGTTCTCTCCAAGCCCTGCTTCTCTACCCTCTGTGCCTTAAAACTTTGATGTGCTCCCTGAGATAAAGTCTTCTACTTCATGACCCTGAGTGATCTCATCTGCTTCTTTTACCAAATCTGAATCCTTGTCTAACCGGATCTCTGGACTTGTGAATCTGTTTTCCTGTTGGACTGATATGTCCCAAAGGGGATAGAAACTCAATCTGTCCTAAATCCAACTCTCATGGCAAGTAGCATAGCAAGACCCCAGAACTCTAAGATCTGAAGAAGGGAAAATCTACTGGGGAAGGCTATTGGAC
>PVKM010035194.1:0-15278 GCA_004027735.1 Carollia perspicillata
AGCAGTTTTTTGATTACTGCTTCAGTTTCTTCTGCTGTTATTGGTCTGTTCAGGCTTTCTGCTTCTTCTTTCAGTTTTGGAAAATTATATTTTTCTAGAAATTTGTCCATTTCACCTAGGTTTTCAAATTTCTTGGCATACAGTTCTTCATAGTAATTTCCTACAATCCTTTATATTTCTATGGTATCAGTTGTAATCTCTCATCTTTTGTTTCTGATTGTGTTAATTTGGGTCCTCTCTCTTTTTTTCTTGATGAGCCTGCTTAAAGGCTTGCCTATTTTGTTTATCTTTTCAAAGAACCAGCTCCTGTATTCATTGATCCTTAGTATTGTGCTTTTTAGTCTCTATGTCATTTAATTCTTCTCTGATCTTTGTTACTTCCTTCCTTCTACTAGCTCTGGGCTGTCTTTGTTGTTGTTCCTCAAGTTCTTGTAGGCATAAGGTTAGGTTGTTTGTTTGAAATGTTTCTATCTTTTTTAGGTAGGCCTGTATTGCTATGAACTTCCTTCTCAGGACTGCGTTCGCTGTGTCCCATAAGTTTTGAGTTGTTGTGAGTTCATTTTCATTTGTTTCCAGAAACTTTTTGACTTCTTCTTTAATTTCATTCTTGACCCATTCATTGTTTAATAGCATGCTATTCAATCTCCATGATTTTGAGTGTTTGGGGTTTTTCTCCTTGGGGTTGGTTTCTAGTTTCAGTCCCTTGTGGTTGGAGAAAATGCTTAGTGTGATTTTAATTTTTGTGAATTTGTTGAGGCTTGCTTTTTGTCCTATCATGTGGTCTATCTTTGAAATTTTTCCATGTGCATTTGAAAAGAATGTGTATTTAGCTTCTTTGGGATGAAGGGCTCTATATATATCAGTTAAGTCCATTTCATCTAGGCGTTGTTCAATGCCACAACATCTTTGTTGATATTTTGTTTGGAAGATCTGTCCATTTTTGACAGTGAGGTGTTAAAATCCCCTACTATAATTGTGTTGCTGTCAATATTTTTCTTGACGTCCTCTAAGATTTTCTTTACATATTTTGGTGCCCCTATACTGGGCGCATAATATTTACAATGTTTATGTCTTCTTGGTGGATTCTTCTATTCAGTATTATGAAATGACCTTCTGAGTCTTTATTTAGGACCCCTTTTTTGAAATATATTTTGTCTGATATGAGTATTACTACCCTGGCTTTTTTTCCCTGTCCGTTTGCTTGGAAAATCTGTTTGCAGCCCTTTGCTGTGTAGGTCTGTGTAGGTCTTTTGTCCTAGGTGTGTCTCTTGTAGGCAGCATATGTGTGGATCATGCTTTCTTATCCATTCGACTAAACTATGTGTTTTGATTGGAGCATTTAATCCATTTACGTTTAAGGTTATTATTGATAGGTACTCATTCATTGCCATTTTAGTACCTGTGTTCCTCTCTCTCTCTTTCTTTTCCTTCTTTTCCTTCAAGGAGTCCCTTCAGCATGTCTTACAGAGCTGGTTTGGTGGAAGTGTGTTCTTTTACACTTCTTTTGTCTAGGAAGCTCCTTATTTGGCCTTCTATCTTGATTGAGAGCCTTGCTGGGTAAAGTAGCCTTGGTTGCAGGCCTCTGGTTTTCATTACTTGGAATATTCCTTGCCATTCTCTTCTGGCTTGGGGCGTTTCCATTAAGAAGTCAGCTGCTAACGTTATTGGAGCTCCCTTGTATGTCACTTCCTGTTTCTCCCTTGCTGCCTTTAAGATTCTCTCTCTGTCTTAGAATTTTGCCATTTTAGTTATGATGTGTCTTGAAGTGGGCCTCTTTGGGTTCCTCTTGATTGGGGACTCTCTGTGTTTCCTGGATTTGTGTGACTTTTTCTCTTGTCAAATTAGGGAAGTTTTCCATCATTACCTTTTCAAATAGGTTTTCTATCCCTTTCTCTTCTTCTTCTCCTTCTGGTATCCCTATTATTTGGCTATTATTACATTTCATATCGTCTTGTATTTCTCTTAATCCCTCTTCATTCTTTCTGAGCCTCTTTTCCTTTTCTTGCTCTTTCTGGGTGTTTTTTTCTACTTTGTCCTCCAGCTTGCTGATCTGATCTGCTTCATTGATTGTTTTTGATTCCTTCTACTGTGTTCTTCATTTCAGAAACTGTGTTCTTCATTTCCTCTTGGCCCTTGTTGATAGTTTCTATTTCCTTTTTCATGTTGATATAGTTTGTAGCAAGTTCATTGTAGTTTCTTTGTAGTTTCTGGTAATTCACAGTGAGCTCATTGAGCTTCCTGATAACCATTGCCTTGAACTCAATATCTGATAGCTGGGTTGCCTCTATTTCATTTAGCATTCTTTCTGAGGCTTCCTCCTTTCCTTTCGTTTGGGGATTGTTTCTTTGTCTTCCCATTGTTTGTGGGACTCTTTTGTTAGCCTTGGCTTCTTAAATTGATCTGTTCTGGCTCCCTGAGTTTATGGCGTGAACTTCTGTGGTAGAATACCCGTGAGATTCAGTGGTGCAGTCTCCTTTGGGTATCCTGGTGTTCACAGCTTTCACCTACTCTTTTTTGTGATCAGTTGGAGGGGGAAGGCAAAATGGTTTAAGACAGCAAGAGAGTACTCTATGATATTTACAGTAGCAGCTGGCAGAGAAGAGATAGGAGATCCTTTGGCTATGTATAGTGTTAATCATGATTTTCCATCAACTAGTCACTTTTTAGAAAGGATGGAAAGAAGGTAAGACTTTTGTTGGGGAGGGAAGGATTCTGAGTTGGATCTAGTAAGCAGTGAGGTTGTGGGAGGTCAGATTTTGAGGCAAGGTGAGAGATAGTAAAGGATAGTATATAGATGTAGTGTGTGAGAAGATAGAGTTAACCACTACAGTAATAGAGTTCAGGAAACCATGAAGTGGGCTAAGATCTGGGAGGGGTGTTGTGTAGTATTTACAACTGTATAGAACAGCTATTATTTACAATAATATTAGAGCAACAATCATATGACAGAATCTCTGTGATCTGGATAACAAGAATAGGGAGTGTAGGACCTTGAGTAGTGTGCTAATGGAACACAACTGTAGTGAAGGACAGTAAATTAGCAACACACTATGAAAAGAAAACGGGAAACCTGTCAAATGATACAATATAACCAGTGAAGCAAAGGAGACTAAATAGAAAGAAGAGAAATACAAGAATACTATTAAAAAAAAGAGGTAAGAATATTGAAAAAATGATAATACAAATATGCAATAACTTGAAGGTTCTCTGTAATAGCAAAGTGAAATTTGTCTCACTGTCTCAGATGTTGTTATGCCCCCTCTTTGGGTTCAACTGCAGGCTTTTCACAGTTCCAGGTTTTTTTAAATCTCACTTGTGGGTATTAAAAAAAAAGGCAGAAGAAGGAAGGAAGAAGAGATAAAATTGGAAAGAAAGGAAGAAAGAATAAAACAAGAAAAAAGGAAAGAGAAGCAAAATGAATTGAGAGACAAAAAATAATAAAAGTTAAAAAATAAAAAATTACTTAAAAAAATCAATCAATCAAACAAACAAACAAAAACCCTCTTGCTGGTTTCAAACTGGCCAAACCGGCTTTCTGTTCTTGCTGGCTCCAGCAGGCTCAGGGGTGACCGGCATCACTTTTCTCCCTTTCTGTTCAGCACTCAGTCAGCCTCCTGCACACTTTCCCCAGGGCTGGTCATGCACTCTCCCCAGAGCTAGCCCAGTGCCCCTCTGCAGGGCCCTGGGTGTGGGCTTCTGGTCTCCTGAGGAGCGCGAGCTCTCTCCAGGTCCTTGGGTGTGAGCTCTGAGCATTCCACAAAGCTCTCTCTCCCTGGGTTGCAGGCACCTGCGACTGGCCTGGCTGCCTCCAGTGGCATGGGCTTGGGCACACACTCTTCCCAGGGCTATGCGTGGGTTCTCACAGTCCCCACGTGTCTGCCACTCAGTCCCTACTCCCCTCTCTGCGACCACAAGTATGGATTTATTTGTTTATTCCTGTATTTGTATGGCTCTCTGCACCCTGCAGGCATAAACTTCATGGTTGGAGGCTATTTGTTTATCTCGTTCATTGTTGTGTAGGCAATGTCTAGAAAAGTATCTGGCCCATAATAGTTCCTTAGTCAATATTTATTAAGTAAACAAATGAATAAAACAGTATACTTCATATGCTTAGTATCTTTGAAAAAAATACGTCTCTACTCTCATTCAGGAGAAATGTTTCAGCATCACTTTTCTTATTTTGTTTTTTTTTTCAAAATGAAGAAACTCTTCTTACTGAAGAAATGTTTTATTCTTATTAATTTCTCACAAAGGTGGTAAACTCAAAACAGCAAGTTGTGCCTGCCAACTTCCCTGGACAATGGTCTGGTCCAGGTCAAAGAGCGAGGACGCTTGTGATGTGAGCGTAACTGTGGGATGAGCAGGGGGAGCTCCTAGGTTATAAACTCCCTGACAACACAGTGAATCAGGCACATTTTTTTTTCATGGAGTCTAGAACCACTTTCTGCCTAGTTAATTACACATGTTTACTGAGTTAAAATTTTACAATATTAGGGGAAAAGACAGAATTCCAAATCTGTTCAGAGAGAATAGAAAGGTCATAAAGGAGAATGACTCAAAATGACATCATGTCTCATAACAGCAATGCTGGAAATTAGGAAATGGTCAAATGACGTCTTCAAAACACTGACGGAAACAGCAGGGGTGCAACTGGATGTCCTCTATCCTTCTTCAGTGAAAACAGCCTAGAAACTATTCCCCTTATGGTAGCCCACTAAAAATGAAATCCCAAATGCTGAAAATACTGAGGGAGTTTTAACCTATAAATTTATATCCAGTCAAAATTATCAACCAAGTGTAAGGGTAGAATAAAGATAATTTCAAACGTGAAAAAAAAACTCCTCTATTATGAATGTTTTAGAGAATGTGATTTAGGAAAAAGAATAAACCAAGAGATGAAGGTATATGAGATTCAAGATGCAATGTAGTCAATATGGCGAGTGAAGCTCCAGCGTCCCAGAACAGCACTTGCACACAAGGCCCAAAGAGCAGTTAGCTCACAGGGGTGAAGGATGGAGGTCAAGGGACAGGGAATCTCTAGGGAAAAAAGAAAAAAGGATACTAGGTGTGTTTGATGCATTTGGGGAAAATTATTAACAAATGTTTTGTTAATAAAATATTATTAACAAATTTTTAAATAAAAATCTCTGTTACAGAACTTGAGAAAATTGATATAAAACAAATGAGAAAATGAGGCAATTAATAGCTTAAAAGTTGTACCATATGGGGACTGTAATCATAGTATGTATTTTGTCTAGAAAGTAACATATTCATGAAATCATAATCATATATATACTGACTATCAGTTAAATCCCACATCATAATACAAGTTAGAAAGGGGGGAGTGCTGGTGTACTGCCATAAAAAGAGGTAGGTAGATAATGCCTGGTATCGATAAATCAAGGGTACAAGCATATTATTTAAAAATTGCTAAATTGGAGTTGCATTGGAAGATGGGGATAAGGCACCATATTGCTGTTTTTTAGCAGGGAGATGAGAAAAACAGACTTTGTAACACTTCATTTTTTAAATATATGCAGGTAGTACTTTTATTTAAAAAGCTTTGATTTTTAAAGTAAAAGACTTAGTTATAAGCTAATATGTACAATTTATTTTGTCAAGAAATAAGAACAATGATAGCAATAATACTTATTATGTTTCAACATTAAGAATTCCGTTGGGGTGGGGATTAATAATATAAAGAGTCCTTGGTGATATAAATGTAGAGAATCAATGATTTAGACCCACACTTTGATATTTTGTTTCATGAATTTTTATAAATGCAAATTTCCATTAGGGATGTCTATGTGAGAAGCTTAGAAGCTGTGTTTGTTCCCAAGAAGTCATTGAGCTTCCCCAGGTCCGTGCTTACCAGCCTTTCATCCACACAACAAACCTAACCACTGAGTCATCCTTCTACCAGTTTTCCTGAAGCCACCCTAGGCTTTCCCCCATACAACTAAAAAAGGCCGACTAACCTCTAGAAATTAGGAAAGAATTAGAAAACTAAAGTTTTTATTAGGTGCTTGTTATTTATATCTCTTCATTTCTCCAAAGATTTAATACCCATTGACCCATCATGGGTATTAACAAGTTCTTGGTGCATCTAAGCCTAATACTAATAATAGCTACCATTTATATAAGACTGACTATGTGCTGGAGACTGTTTGAAGCACTTCACATAGCTATCTCATGTAATCCCCACTAGGAGTTAGGTCATATGATTAACACGGTTTCCTTTTTTATAGGTGAAGAAAAATAAAGGCACAGAAATTAAGTAACTTGGATAAGATCATCCAATTAATAAAAGCAGAACTTGGATTTTTATATCCTGGCTATTAAGCTCCAGAGTCTATATATTTTAATGTAGCATATTACTATATTCTAATATATGAGGTATGTCCAGAAAAAGTCCAGCCATTGTTAATATAATGAGAACAGTTTGCATGACATCGATGTAACCCAGCAGAAAAGGAGAGTGGACTGGAATGCACATGCATGAACAATGATGCCTTCGCCGTACTAGTCAGTAGGGTGGTAGACACTGTCCAGTGAGCATGTGTACTGTGTGGCCATTGCATTCAAAGCGACTGAGTAAGTAGAGCAATGAATCTGCATAAATTTTGCATTAAACTGGAACATTCCTCTGTGAAAACTATTCACAAGATTCAGAAGGCTTTCAGGGAAAATGTAATGAGTGCAGTGCCAATAAAAGTGTGGCACAAATGCTTCAAAGATGGTCAAGAATCTGTTGAAAGTGATCCATGTTCTGGAAGGCCTACAACCAGCAGAACACCTGAGAATGTCTAATGTGTATGGACTGCCATCAACAAAGAGTGGTGGCTGACAGTGTGAGAAGTAGAAGCTGATCTGGGGATTCCAAAAACTATTGTGTCTGAGATTTTGACACAGGATCTTGTCATGAAACATGTCACGGCAAAATTTGTTCCATGGCTTCTGCTACCAGAGCAGAAGGAGCATCATGCTTCTGTTGCTGATGACTTGATCCAAACTACTACCAATAAACCTAAAGTAAGTCCCAAGGCACCTACTCTGAAGGAGACTGAGGCATCATTGTTCTATGTACAATGTTTCTTGTATCTTCTTCAATAAAGTCTCTATTTTCCATAGTAGTGGCTGGATACTTTCTGGACAGACCTCATACTATATTAGAATAGAGTGGTGATAATGCTTTAGAGATTATAGATGGCCCAGAGGAATAAAATCTTAAATTTGAAAAAACTGGAAAAAGTTACATCATCTGACCAGGAAAAGAGGCAGACAAGTCTGGAAAAACAAGAATGAGAAGGAATGATGACTCAGCTTTAGAGTTTTGGTAGGGCCTGCGGATGCCTGGGGAGCACTGTGTCTCCCCAGCACAGAGGTAGATGGCAGAGTCTCTGGGCTGCGAGGCTGAGATGTGCAGGGAGCTGTGGCTCTTCTTTGTGTTTATGGTGGCACTTAGTCTCCCTTTGTTCTCCATCTGTAAGCTCAGTAGAAATAAGGAGACAATGTCTCCTCCAGGATTCTGTCGCATCCAGTGTAAGGTGGTCATTCCTACGGTGTAACTGCAATTGATGGTGATAAATTCTCCTTCTTGGACACTCAGGTACTGGGGACTCTGCTCCACTTCATTATTGCCACTAATCCCTGTTCTCAAAGACACAGTCAAACACAGAATGTTACCATTATTGCAACATTTCTACACATTTCTTTCCTTGACCCATTTCCCAGAGCGCACTCGAGATTAGCCATGTGGAGTCCCTTACCTCCCCTCCTCAGAGTTTTGAAGACATATCCCTTTAGTCTTCCCGTTCCCATATCTAGAAACCCCCAACTTACAGCTTAGCTGAAGCCACAGGATAGCCACCAAAATTTGCCAGGTCTTCGTCATTATTATTGCATCTGAGGATCACACAGGCCTCTGTGGTAGGACTTGAAATATATGTTAGTTGGTCAAAGAAGTCTTTTATTATTATAATTTCTCTGTTCTACTTTAGAAATCAAACGGGATTCCCCGCCTGTCAGATGCAGCACAAATGCACACGTCTGCGTTATTTTTAATGCATTTATTACAGAGCTGCTTGCGCAGGGAACCAGCCATGATCTTTTAAATAAAACGCCCACATTGCCACCTAGTGGTAGAATAGAGAGCCATTTGTTATGTAGGTCAAATACTGTGCATACTTGGGTGGAAAAACCCAAGGTAAATCTAGAATCAAAGGTAGCAGCTAGGAGTCCTGGGGGTGGGGGTGGTTGGGGCACAGAAGCCCCATGATTCTTTGGCTTCAGCCAGCTATGCTAGATCAAGCAGAATTGGTGACAACCTGTGCATTTTATACTATATCTTTGTGGAAACCCCAGGACAGTTCTGTTCTGTTTTTAAAAGGTATTTCTTATAAATAACTCTGATTTCTTCTTAGGACATCCCTGCTTCTCCCCATGATATTATTTCAGACTCCTTTCCTAGTCTTGTCTTTCTTTTCTGGCCTTGCTACCGTTTGTCCATATCTCTTCAAACATGTTTCAAATGTCACTTAATTCTTCTGGTTTCCACTCTTTTATGTTTGTTATCTATGACTGTTTTACTGGTTTTGTCAGGTTGTTGAATTTTACTTTGAGCTTGTAGTCATTTTCCACTTTTGGGACTCATTTACAGCCCATATGCCCTCCACATAAGAGGTGAGGTAAGAGTCGTGTTTGTCCCAAGTGGCCCCTCTCCTTGACTGCATTTGGATCTAGGTAAATATTAATTTGGAGAAGGAGGGCATAAAAACAGTAGTTAGTATTTGTCACTAGAGCTATAAAATTCTGGGGGGTTTGAACCAGGGCTATCTCTTGGGGAATGGAAGCCGGGTATGTTCAAACATAAGGTGCTGTGGGGTAGAAACAAAGGCTCACAGTGTTATCTGGTCTCCCACGAGGAGAACTGGTTAGAGAGAAATAGGTTCAGAAGAAATAGCCACTCGGTGATTTTCTTTTCTTGGGAAGCCCAGCTGTATTCTTTGCAGGTGGATTTATGTGACTTATCTATAGTCTTTCAGCAAATCTTTCCTGGAACTAGTTTGAGTGAATTACATTCAAGATCATTTTCACAAAAATACTGTAAATCTACGGTTCCTTGTTCTATATATCACAAACAATTTCTGTAAAACTGTGTGCAGAAATATATAGACATCCCCATTAATCTTCATTTTGCCTGTTTCAGTCTGTCCAATATGCTCGAATGTATCAGCTGCCTATCCCAACAGTGTGCTGTTTGCACACTCGATGGGCATGTCTTTCGTGAACGTGTCAGGATGAAGGGTAAAACTGTGTGATACAACAGTAGAGGCTGTTCTCTAAATTGAATCTTTATATATGGCCATTGTTTCAGCGAGGATTCATGGACTATACCTTAAGCAGGAGGGCCAAGCGAGAAGTGAATACAATTGGAGCCAAATAGACTTAAGTTTGAGTTGCAGCCCTGCCCCTTCCCAGACACTGGGCTTTGAGAAGTCACAACAACATCCAGTCCTCAGTTTCCTGTAAAATAGGGACAGTAATTACCAACCTTGTGGTTTTGTGGTGAGGATTACAGATAATTTAGGGAGTTACCAAAGTCCAGTGGTTAAGAACGCAGGTTTTGGGCTTTTCTACCTGCGCTTGCATGTAGCGCTCCTCTTAGTGACTCTGTGCCTTCGGGTGACGGGGTTCATTTCTCTGTACCCTGGTTTCCTTGGGGCTAATAACTGTGCTTACTTCATGGGATTGTAGTAAAGCTTAAATGAATGAATTTATGGGATGCAGATAGAACAATACTTTGTATATAGAGGGTGGCACAAAAGTAGGTTTACAGTTGTGAATATGAGAAACAGAGTTTATTCTTGTATTAGTATTTATTGATTATTGTATTATTTTCCATATGAACAACTGTATACCTACTTTTGCCCCACGCTGTGTATTAAGCACTTGCTAAATGTTAGCTCTTATTATTATTGATAGTACAACAAGGCCTGTGATAAATACATCTCTCAACAAATATGCGCTGTTATAAATTTATTATTTTTCTAATGATATAATGGGAGACAAAGTAGTCAAATGTCTTGCAAACATTTGAGACAATTTAAGTCAATAGAAATAACTTGAATTTAGTAACCTTGTTTTAAAAATATCTTTAGTGAACTCAGTCTAGTTCATACTGATCACTTATTTTCTAAAAGCACACATATTGTCTGTTAATAAGATGTTCTAAAACTTTGCTGGGTATCGATCCATGTCTTCCTTGTTTATAGGTTTGGGATTTCCCTCATTCTCTGGTTTTCAAAGACTTTGCCCAGTGCCTCTCAAATCATGCCTGTACGTTCTTTGTGTATTTGGAAATGAATTAAAATGATGCAGAAGACTTGATTATATGGAAAGCATCTAAGATTTTTATTAGTATCTCTTTACTTATAATTTTCCATTTCTTCCTTTTTTCTTCCCCAGCTTGAAATTTATTCTGCTGAATGGAGAATAGAGAGTGAAAACAGGAGTTGAGACGCTAATTTTTCTTTATTTCCTATCAAGATTATGCTATCCTTCTTAATATGTGAATCAATCTTCTCCTCTGCCCTGCCCTTCTCTTTTCTCCAAACTTTTAACATGTCCTTTATGCTGCACTTTATATTTTCTCCAAGCTTTATCTTCATTCTGAGCTTTCACTTTTTAATGCTTTCCTTCAAGGCTCATGCTATCTTGGCTAATCCCCTTTGTCTATGGGTCTGACAGTCCATATTTTTATAATTTTTAATTAGAATCTGAGTTAGTGTACTTCCCTGTGCTGCCATAGGTTTACTTAGATGATGACTCCATCTTTCATATTCTTACTGGAATTGTTTACAATGGAATAGTAAGAATATGATTTGCTTTAGAGCTTCTGATTCAGCGAACTACAATCATATTTAGATGTTTTTAGTTGTCTTCTTTTCTAAGGTACAATTCACAAGACATAAAATTCACCACTTTAACCATTTTAAAGTGTACAGTTCAGTAGCTTGCAGTGCAGTCACAATGCTGTGCAACAGTCACCACTACTGAGCTCCGGAGCATTTCCGTCACCCCCCAAAGAAACCCTGTACCGTTAATATGCTCATTCCTCCTTCTTCCCATCCCTCGGCAACCACCGATCTGCATTTTGATTCTATAGATTTGCCTGTTCTAGCAAGCTTTCATGAATGGAATATGCAATGTGGGCATTTTGTGTCTGTCTTCTTTCTTGTAGCATGTTTCAAGGCTTATGCATGTTATAATGTGTATCAGTATTTCTGTTTTATGGCTGAATAATATGTCACTGAATGGTTTTATTGCATTTTGTTTATCCATTTGGGTTATTTCCACTTTTTGGCTATTATGAACAGTGATGTACAAGTTTTTGTGTGGATATACTGTATGTTTCTGAGGTAGGTACCTGGGACTGGAATTACTGGGTCATTCTATGTTTAACATTTTGAGGAGCTGCAAAACTGTTTTCCAAAATGGCAGCATATTTTACATTCTTATCAGCAACATCTGAGGGTTCTAATCACTCCACACTGTTGATAACACTTGTTGTTTTTTTTTTTAAATTATAGCATTCTAGCAGGTGCAAAGTAGTATCTCACTGTGATTTTCATTTGCATTTCTTTAATGACTAATGATGACTATCTTTTCATGTACTCATTAGCCAATCATATAACTTCTTTGGGAAAATGTCTATTCAAATCATTTGTTCATTGTTTAATCAGGTTAAATGTGTCTTTATTATTGAGTTTTAAGAGTTCTTTATATATTCTAGACACAAGTCCCTTATCAGATATGTGATATAGATGATTTCCAAATGTTTTCTTCCATCCCATGGGTTGGCTTTTCCTTTCCTTGATAGTGTCCTTTCTAGCACAAATGATTTTACTTTTGCTGAAGTTGACTTACCAATGTTCTATTACTGCCTGTGTTTTTCATGTCACATCTAAGAGGTGGAATATCAGAACTGGAAGGCACCAGTTCCACCACTTCAGATTGCTGTAATCACATAGTTTGGAGCCTGGTCCCTATGCCAGGGTGAGACCTGGTGCTTCTCAATAATGCAGTTTAAAATCTCCATGGCTCGAGACTGGGATCTCTTTCTTAGGCTCTGACATTGGCCTTGTTAGATTCCCGTGTGGTATCCCAGAATGTGGGGGTGTGTGCTGCCCCGGGGGAAACCACATCTCTTCTCCTTCCTTTGCCTTTGTGAGTTTCCTCTAATAAAACTGTTCTAGGTTTGATGTGTGTGCTGTTTGCATGATCTATTTTCCATTTTGTTTTAAATGTCATAAGAACTTTTTGGCAAGTGGTTCTTAGTTTTCCCCATTCTTTCATGAGAAAAATGAGGCTTAGGTACTTTATGTAACTTGCTTAAGGTCACTGAGCTCATAATAGAGGAGTTTGAATACCAAGAAATTCCTTCAACATCAAATCTGGCACATATTATTGTATTATTAGAATCTCCAATTCTATATGCAGTGGGATAATTATTTTGTGCATCATCTGACATATTTTAACCCCTTTGCCTAAATTCTAGGGGTGAATCTTATTGATCCAAGAAAATGGGATTGCAAAATAATCCAATGAGACCAAAGATTCAAATTCTTGACTTCATGTTTCAAAATAGACTTAAAAAGTCTTAAGGGGAGAAAACATCATAAAAATGAAAGTATTTTTGATGTGTAAGAACCAAGCACCCGATCACATGCATGCTAAGGGCAGAGGCTGAGGTTTTTAGGGTAGGTTTTTTTTCTCTCATGATCTTTATTCTAAAAACCTGAGCTAGTAAAGTTAATGATAAAAACCACAAGATAGGTTGGCTATCCAAGTCAAAGGGAACTTTTATCCATTTTCTCTGAGAGGATCCACTTTTGCAAAATGATATACTCCAACATATTTTTTCAGCCACAGTAGAGTAGAGATAGCATTATGGTCAATTTAAATACTGTCTTCCCAAAATACCTGAAAATATTTTGCTTGCCTGAATTAAGCCATGAATAGTAGCTGCAAATTGAGAATTGCTGTGCCTCAAAGGGACCGCATTAAGGAAAGTGCATGGTGCACAGACCAAATGAAGGACATGGTTGAATCACAGAGGATCAAAACTCCAGTAAGAAAGGAGGTGGGAGTCATGTGGTTGGGAGAAACTGAAGAGTTTGCATGCCAAGTCTTAGGGAAATTCCTAAAAGCTGTCAGATGATATTCACACCTACATTTCGTTGACCAAAAATTAGTTCGTGGCCACATCTAGCTGCTAGTAAGTCTGGGCAACACAGATTTTATTCTAAGGCAGAAAAAAGGGAAAGAGCAGAATGGATATTGAGGGAAAAATAGCAGGTTGTACCACACAGATGAAGAAGGACATTGTATAAAAATGAAATTTAGAAGAAATGGATGATTCCCTGGACATTATGCTAAAAGATAGACTTTAGGGAGAGATACGTCATAAATTATATATAACAAAAACACTGATATTGAATATATTGAAATAAAAGCAATTTGCAAGAAGAACTTGGTAAAACAAGAAAAAGATTTTGTCAGTCCTTTTTTAGAATGTGACAGATTTAACAGAAAACAAAACAAGGATGTAAAAGAATATAATGATACAATTAAAAAGTTGAGTACATAGAGACATACATAAAGTTATAACTTTAAAATAAAATTAATTATAATTAATATATTCAGCCTCAAAGTAAGCCTTAATTTTTTTTGAAAATTAAAACTTTTGTAGGCGCATTCTCTGATTATTATCTAACATAAAAATATGAAAAGGTAAAAATATTAACTCTTTCAAAAAGAAAAAATGAATTTCTAGATAAACATGGAGCAGAAACAAAGTTAAAAGGAAAAAGTAACCAAGAATGCCAAGAGCAGAGGGAAAAATAGTTCACACTTATGGGACACAGTGATAAGTATATTTAGAGGAGAATCACTAACTGTAAATGCTTTTTCTGGGACAAAAATAGTACAATTGAGAAGTTTCTCCTTTCCCAGTCCTTACAATAAGTGAACTTGGCCACTGGTGCATCTGATCAGGATGAAGCTCTGAGTGTTCTGTGGAAATTCTTGTTAGTGGAAGTTCTGGTCAATGGCAGCAACTGCTGGAAGCTGGGATTAACATCACCGGGAACCTTCGTGAAGGTCGCACTGGGGTGAGTGTGCTTGGTTCAGCATGCTCTAGTGTGTTGGAAATTATCACCTCTGCAAATATTTTCTGGTCACACCACCATACCCTTAAAATCAACTGGTTCACTTTTAAATTCCTGGATTGTATCTTGTAGTGTAACATGCAATGACACAGTTTAGTGAATGCAAGTGATTGTAGGAAAAGAAAATAAAAATCTGTGTACTCTGAAATTGGGAAGGAGTTAGTAAGGGAAGTGAGAGGAACTTAGTTTTTTGTTTTAAATTTCAAATGAATGGATTTCTTTAAAATGCCTGAGTCATATTCATTTGTTTTGGAGTTTGATTATGTTTTTGACCTTAAGAAAACCAAGAGTTAATCTTCAGAATCTGAGTGCTCTACACTAAGGAAGGGATGTGGCAGGAAAGTGGATATTTTTTTCCTTCAGTAAATTCAATTGGATTGAGCAAAGATTTTTTCCTCCCATGAATAGTTTCTTTGTGGAATGGTTTTCAACACCAAAATCAAAGTGTGGTGACATGATGTAGAATGCTACAGAAAGGTTATAGGATATCTGATAGAAAACACTATTGTTTGCTTATGTATCAATACAGGGATCTAGTTCACTAATGCAAAATAAAAGTTTCTTTCTTTTTGTTTTCAATTTTAAAGCAGTTCCTGTTTATTAACTGACCAGATTACAAAAATGACCATGGTAGGTACCTTAGTTCATCCTTCTAATAAGCCTGTTGATCTGGTCCTCCCTGTTACCAGCATCTCCACCTTCTACAAAATGAGTGGTCTTTTTCTGCATTCCACCTCGTGGAGAAGATAATTTGAAGGGCCATAGGAAGTTGTTTGCTTCTTTGAAGCGTTTTCCCACAGTATAGACCTCATGAATCAGATCCTCCATGCAGATTATGCCATATTTACCAAGAGATTGAGCAATCAATGCATTATCTGTCAGGGCAATTCGTCTTTTGTTGCTTTTCCCATACCCACGCTTGTAGATCAGTTCATTTACTGACTTCAGGTTAGGGTGTCCCCATGCAATATATGGTTCCACAATCAGCATGTTAATCAAAGCCTTGTTGAGCTTAACAAAGGCGCCATTGAAGATCTGGCGGAGGTG
>PVKM010035195.1:0-15270 GCA_004027735.1 Carollia perspicillata
CTAGGGGTTTGTTTAGGGTGAAATTTAGGGTTAGGGTTAGGGTTACGGTTAGGGTTATGGTTAGTGTTATGGTTAGGTTAGGTTTAAGGTTAGGTTTAGGGTTAGGGTTGGTCTTAGGGTTAGAGTTAGGGTTAGGGTTAGGATTAGGATTAGGGTTAGGTAAAGGCTTAAGGCTAGGGTCAAAACTAGGCTAGGATTAGTTTTAGGGCTAGCGTTAGAGCTAGGTTCAGGTCGTGGTTTAGGTTTATATTTACGCTTAGGAGTAGAAGTAGGGCTATGGCTCAGTCTATGTGTAGCTGAAGGGTTAGTGTTAGGTTTAGGGTTAGGGTTAGGTTTGGGTTAGGTATAGGCTTAAGCTTGGTGTTATGTTTAGGGTTATGGTTAGGGTTAGGGTTAGGTTTAGTGTAAATATTAGGGTTTTGGTTAGTGTTGGGTTTAGGGTTAGGGTTATGGTTACGGTTATGCTTAGGGCTAGGGCTAGGATTTTGGTTTGGATTAGGTTTAGTGTTAGGTATAGGCTTAAGGCTAGTGGTATGGCTAGGGTAATAGTTATTGTTAGGGTTAGGGTTAGGGTTAGGGTTACCGTTAAGTTTAGTGTTAGGGTTAGAGTTAAGGTTAGAGTGAGGTTTAGGGTTAAATTTAGGGTTAGAAGTAGTGTTAGGGTTAGTGTTAGAGGAAGAGTTAGGGTGAGGGTGAGGGTTAGGGTTAGGGTTAGTGATAAGTATAGGCTTAAGGCTTGGGTCAAGGCTATGGCTAGGTTTATGTTTAGGGCTAGGGTTAGTGTTAGGGTTTGGTATAGGCTATAGGCTATGGTTATGTTTAGGGTTATTGCTAGGGGTAGGGTTAGTTTTAGTGTTATGGTTACGGTTATTGTTAGGGTTAGGTTTAGGGTTAGGGTTACGGTTACGATTATGGTTAGGGATAGGGCTAGGGCTTTGTTTAGGGTTAGGGTTAGGGTTAGGGTTAGTGTTTCGTTTATGATTAGGGCTAGGGCTAGAGCCTCAGTTAGGGTTAGGTTTAGTGTTATGTTTACGGTTATGTTTAGGGTAGGTTTAGCTTTAGGGTCAGTGTTAAGGTTAGCGTTAGGGTTAGGGTTATGGTCAAGGTTAAAGTTAGGTTATGGTTAGGGTGAGGGCTATTGTTAGGGTTATTGTTAGGATTAGGTTTCGGTTTTGGGTTATGTTCATGGATACGTATGGGCTTAAGGGTAGGGACAGGGCTAGGGCTAGGATTAGGTTTAGCACTAGGGTTAGTGCTAGGTTTAGGTCGTGGGTTAGGTTTATGTATAGGCTTAGGGCTAGAGCTACGGCTATGGCTTGGGCTGGGGCTAGGGGAAGGGTTACTGTTAGGGTTAGGTTTAGATTTAGAGGCAGGGCTAGGTTTATTCTTAATGTTAGCATTAGGGGTAGTGCTAGGTTTAGGAATAGTGGTAGGGCTAGGTCTAAAGTTAGGTCTACGGTAAGATTAGTGGGAGGATTACGGTTAGGGTGAGGGTTACCCTTATGTTAAGGGCTAGGGCTAGGGATTCAGTTAGGGTTAGGGTTAGGGTTAAGGTTAGGTTTAGGTTTAGGTTTAGGGTTAGGGTTAGGGTTAGTGTTAGGTTTAGGGTTAGATTTAGGGTTAGGGTTAGATTTAGGTATAGGCTTAAGGCTAGAGTTATGGTTAGTTTTAGGGTTAGGGTTACGATTACGGTTATGGTTAAGGCTAGGGCTTGGGCTTTGTTTAGGGTTAGGTTTAGGGTTAGGGTTAGGTATTCTCTTATGGTAAGGTTAGGGCTAGGGCCTCAGTTAGGGTTAGGGTTAGGTTTAGGATTATGGTTAATGTTACGGTTTCGGTTAGGGTTAGCGTTAGGTTTAGGTTTAGGTTTAGGTTTAGCGTTAGGTATGGTTTTGTTTCAGGGTTAGTGTTAGGGTTAGTGTTAGTGTTAGGGTTAGGGTTTGTGGTAGGGTTAGGGTAAGGGTTAGGGTTAGGGGTAGTGTTAGGGTTAGGTTTAGGGTTAGGGTTAGAGACACGGTTACGTATAGGCTTAAGGCTAGTTCCAAGGCTAGGGCTAGGATTAGGTTTAGAGCTAGGGTTAATGCTAGGTTCAGGTCGTGGGTTAGGTTTATGGTTAGGCTAAGGGCTTGAGCTAGGGCTATGGCTAGGGCTATGGGTAGCGGAAGGGTTAGGGTTAGGTTTAGGGTTAGGGTTAGCGTTAGGTTTAGGTATAGGTTTAAGTGTAGGGTTATGGTTAGGGTTATGGTTAGGGTCAGGGTTATGTTTGGTGTTACGGTTAGTTTTATGGTTAGGGTTAGGCTTAGCATTCGGGTTACGGTTAGGGTTATGTTTAGGGCTAGGTTAAGTTTTTGTTTAGTGTTAGCTTTAGGGTTAGGGTCAGGGTTTCGGTTATTTTTAGGGCTGTGGTAGGGCCTTAGTTAATGTTTTGGTTAGGGTTAGGTTTAGGTTTAGGGTTAAGTTTAGAATTAGTTTTCGATTTAGGTGTGGTTAATTTTAGGGTTTTAGTTAGGGTTAGGTTTATGGTTATTGTAAGGGTTAGGGTTATGGTTAGTGTCACGTTTTGGGTTATGGTTAGTGTTAGGTTTCGGGTTAGGGTTAGGGTTACATTTATGGTTATGATTAGGGTTAGAGCTAGGTATATCGCTAGGGCTATGGCTAGTGGAAAGGTTAGGGTTAGGTTTACGCTTGAGGCTAATGTTATGTTTAGGGTTGTGGTTAGGGTTAAGGTTAGGTTTAGTGTAATGGTTAGCGTTATGGTTAGGCTTAGGTTTAGGGTTATGATTATGGTTATGGTTATGGTCATTGTTAGGGCTAGGGCTAGGGTTTTGGTTAGGATTAGGTTTAGGTTTTGGGTTAGGGTTTTGTTTATGCTTAGGGCTGCGTCTAAGGCCTTAGTTATGGTTATGGTTAGGGTTAGGGTTAGGGTTACGGTTAAGGTTAGAATTAGGGTTATGTTTAGAGTTAGCTTTAGTTTTGCGGATAGAGTTAGGGTTAGGGTTAGGGTTAGAATTAGGATTAAATGTAGGCTTAAGGCTAGGGTCAAGGCTAGGGCTACGATTAGGTTTAGGGCTGGGTTTAGGTCGTGGGATAGGTTTATGGTTAGGCTTAGGGCTAGAGCTAGGGCTATGGCTAGGGCTATGACTAGAGAAAGGGTTAGGGTTAGGTTAGGGTTAGATTAGAAGCTAGGGCTAGGTTTATCCTTAGGGTTAGGTTTAGGGGTAGTGTTAGGTTTAGGGATCGGGCTAGGACTAGGTCTAATACGAGGTCTACGGTAAGATTAGTGGGAGTGTTAGGTTTAGGGTTAGGGTTATGGTTATGGTTAGGTCTAGGGCTAGGCCTTTTTTTAGGGTTACAGTTAGAGTTAGGGTTAGGTTTAGGGTACGGATTAGGTTTAGGGTTAGGTTTAGGTTAAGGTTAGGGTTAGGGTTAGCGTTAGGTATAGGCTTAAAGCTTGGGTTATGGTTAGGGTTATGGTTAGGATTAGGGTTAGGGTTAGTTTTACGGTTAGGGTTATGGTTAGGGTTAGTTTTATAGTTAGTGTTAATGTTAGAATTAGGGTTAGGTTTAGGTTTAGGATTAGGGTTAGGGTTAGGTTTAGGTTTAAGTTTAGTGTTAGAGTAATAGTTAGGGTTAGGGTTAGTGTTAGGGTTAGGGTTAGCGTTAGGTTTAGGTGTAGCTTAAGCTAGGGTTAAGGCTAAGGCTACTATTATGTATAGGGCTAGAGTTAGGTCTAGATTTAGGTCGTGGGTTAGGTTTATGGTGAGGCTTAGGTTTAGAGCTAGGGCTATGGCTAGGGCTATGGCTAGGGTAAGGATAAGGGTTAGGGTTAGGGTTAGTATTAGATTTAGAGCTAGGGCTAGGTTCATCCTTAGGTTAAATTTAGGGGATGGTAGCTTTAGGGATAGGGCTAGGTCTAGGTCTAATGTGAGGTCCATGGCAAGATTAGTGGTAGGGTTAGGGTTATGGTTAGTTTTACAGTTATGGTTAGGGCTAGGGCTAAGTGTTTGTTTAGGGTTAGCGTTAGGGTTACGGTTATGGTTAAGGCTAGGGCTAAGGCTTCGGGTAGTGTTAGGGTAGGGTTAGGGGTAGTGTTATGGTTAGATTTAGGGTTATGTTTAGGTTTAGGTTTAGTGTTAGGGTTAGTGTTAGGGTTAGGTTTAGGGTTAGGGTTAGGGTTTGGGGTAGGTATATGCTTAGGCTAGGGTCAATGCTAAGGATAGAATTAGTTTTAGTGCTAAGTTTAGGTCGTGGGTTTGTTTATGGTTAGGCTTAGGGCTAGAGTTAGGGCTATGTCTAGGGCTATGGCTAGGGGATTGGTTAGGTTTACGGTTAGGTTTAGATTTAGAGCTATGGCTATGTTTATTTTTAGGGTTAGGTTTAGGGGTAGTGGTAGTTTTAGGGATAGAGCTAAGGCTAGGTCTAAAGTGAGGACTATGGTAAGATTAGTGGGAAGGTTAGGGTTAGGGTTAGGATTTGAGTTATGTTTATGGTTAGGGCAAGGGCTAGGGCTTCGGTTAGATTTAGGGGTAGTGTTAATGTTAGGTTTAGGGTTACGGTTATGGTTAGGGTTAGGGCTAGGGCTTCGTTTTGGGTTAGGGTTAGGGTTAGTGTTATGGTTAGGTTTATGGTTAGGTTTAGAGTTAGATTTACGGTTACGGTTATTTTTAGGCCTAGGGCTAGGGATTTGGTTAGTGTTAGGGTATGGTTATGGCTAGGGTTAGTGCTAGGGCTTTGGTTAGTGTTAGGCTTAGTGTACAGTTAAGGTTACGGTTAGGGTTAGGGTTAGTGTTAGGTTTAGGTTTAGGGTTAGTGGTAGGGTTAGGGTTAGTGTTACGGTTAGGGTTAGGTATACGCTTAAGGCTAGGGTTATGGTTAGGGTTATGGTTACGTTTAGGGTCAGGTTTAAGGTTAGGTTTATGGTTAGGTTTATGGTTAAGGTTATGTTTAGGTCTAGGGCTAGGGCTTAGGTTAAGGTTAGGGTTAGGTTTAGGGTTATAGTTATGTTTATCGTTAGGGCTAGGGCCAGGGCTTTGGTTAGGTTTAGGGTTAGGGTTAGGGTTAGGTTTAGGGTTAGGGTTAGTTGTAGGGTTAGCATTAGGGTTAGGGTTAGGGTTCACTTTAGGGTTAGGGCTAGGGCAAGTGCTAGGGCTAGTGTTAGGGTTAGTGGTAGGGCTACCATTAGGATTAGGTTTAACTTTAGGTCTATATTAGGGTTAGGATTAGGGTTAAGCTGGGGATAGTATTATATATAAGGTTAAGATTATTTCTAGGGCTAGGGTGAAAGCGAGGGTGAGTGTCAGGGTTACGGCTAGGGTTACGGCTAGGGATTTGTCAAGGTTTAGGTAAGATTTTGGGTTAATATTAGGGATAAAGGTATGGCTAAGGTGAGGGTTAGGGGTAGGCATAGAGATAGTGTTAGGTGTAGAGTTAGGGTTACAGTTAGGTCTATGGCTAAGGGTATGGATAAAGTTAGGTTTAGGTTTCGGATTAGGGCAAGGGTCAGTGCTAGAGTCAGGATTAGAGCTATTGTTAGCGTTTGTGTTACGGCTAGGTTTAGGGTTAAGACTATGGCTAGAGTTAGTATTAGTGTTAGATTTATAGTCAGGTCATGGTCTACTCTTATGTTTAGGGCTAAGGTTAGGGTTATGGTAATGTTTAGGGTAAGGGTTAGGGCTAGCCTTAGTAATAGGGCTTGAGCAATGCTTAGTGTGAGGGATAGAGTAGTGTTAGGGATCCATTTAGGATTATTTCAAGTTTTAGGGTTTGGGCTAATTTTATGAATAGGTCTAAGATTAGAGCTAGTGTGAGCATAGGGCTAGGGCTAGGATTAGGGTGAGGGTTAGGGTGAGGGTTAGAATATGGTCAGGGTTAGGCCTATGGTTTGGCTTAGGGTTAGGGTTAGGGTCACGGTTAAGGCTAGGGTTAGTGATAGGGCTAGGGATAAAGCTAGTGTGAGGACTAGGGTAGTGTTAGGGTTAGTGTTAGGGTTCAAGTTCAGGTTAATTCAGGGTTTAGGGTTCGAGCTAATGTAATGAATAGGCCTAAGGATAGAGCTAGTGTGTGCGTAGGACTTGTACTTGGGTTATAGTTAGGTGTAGGGTTAGGGCTAGGGCTATGGCTATGTGTAGGCTTGGGTGCATGGATGAGTTTAGGGTTCTGGTTAGGTTTAGGGCTGGTGTTAGGGTTAAGGTTAGGGCTTGGGCTAAGGATAGGTTTAGGGTTAGCATTAGTGATATATTTAGGGGCACGAGTTTGGTTAGGCTTATGTCTAGGGATAAGGTTAGCGTTAGGATTACTTTTAGGTTAGTGTTAGCGCTAGGGTTCCCGTTAGGGTTAGTGCTAGGACTGGGATTGGGGTTATGGTTAGGGTTAGTTTTAGGGTTAGGGTTACAGCTAGGGCTATGTTAGTGATAGGTTAGGTTCCAATTAGGGCTGGAAATATGATTAGGTTTAGGTCTAGTGTTTGGGCTAGGACTAGGGCTTGGGTTAACGTTAGGGCTGGGGCTAGGGTTAGGTTTGTGATTACAAATAGATTTACGGTTAGGTTAATATAGAATTGGCCTGGGTTAGGTTTATGGTTTTGGTTAGGTTTAGGATTAGGGTTAGGGTTAATGTTATGTTTAGTGTTAATGTAATGGTTTGAGCTAAAATTAGGGACAGTGTTATGTTTAGGGTGAAGGATAGTGTTAGGTTTGTTTATAAGGCAAAGGTGAGGGTTAGCTTTAGGTTTAAGGCTAGGTGTAGGTCTAGGGTTAGGTTTAGTGTTAGTGTTAGGGCTAGTGTTAGCGTTAGGATTAAGTTTCGGGCTAGGGATAGTGTTAGGGTTAGGTCAAGGGACAGGGTTAGATTTAGGTGTAGGGGAAATGTTAGGGTTCAGTTTAGGTTCAGGGTTAGTGTTCAGGCTATTTTTAGGGTTAAGATTAGAGTTAAGTTTAGGGCTATGGCTAGGGTTAGGATTAGAACTAGGGTGAGTAGTAGTGTTAGGGATAAGGTTAGGGTATGGAATAAGAGTGAGGCTGGTCCTCCAACTAGGGTTATGTCTAGAATTAGGGTTGATCTTGGGTTAGGGTTAGTTTTAGGGTTAGGGCTTGGGCGAGGGGTACAGCTAGGTCAAAGTTTAGGGGTAAGTTTAAATTTACGGTTAGGCCTGGGGTAATGGATAGGTTTAATGTAAGTTTTACGGTTAGGTTTGGAGCTTGGGCTGGTTCATGGGCTAGGGGTTGGTTTAATGCTAATGCTATTTTTAGGTTTAGGGTTAGTGTTAGTGCCAGTGTTAGGTTAAATTTAGAGATAGTTTTAGGGCTAGGGACAGGGCTAGGATTATGGTTAGGGTTAGTGTTAGGGCTGGGACTAGGGCTAGGGCTGGTGTTTGACTTAGAGCTTATTTTAGTGTTCTTAGGGATAGGGTTAGGGTTAACGTTAGGCTGAGATAGGGTGAGGTTTAGAGTTAACTGTAGGTTTAGGGTTTGGGCTAGGGCTAAAGCTTGGGTTAGGTTTAGGGCTCGGGATAAGGTTAGGGTTAGGGTTAGGTTTAGGGTTAGTGTTAGTCCCAAGGATAAGTTTAGGATTAGGTTTCGGATTAGGTGTAGGTCTAGAGCTAGTGTTAGTGTTAGGTTTAAAGCTAGGTTGAGGGTTAGGGTTATTGTTAGTGGTAGGCCTAGGATGAGGTTAAGGGTTATCTTTAGGTTTAGAAATAGGGTTAGGTTTAGCGTTAGGTTAGCGTTACATTTAGCATTAGGCCTAGGTTTAGGGTTAGGTCTAGGGTCAAGTTTAGGTTTAGTATTATGGTGATGTTTAGTTCAAATATTAGCATTAGGGTTAGGGTTTGGTGTAGGGTTAGAGTTAGGGTTAGGATTAGGTTACGGGTTTGGTTTAGTGTTAGTGTTAGGGTTTGGGTTAGGGTTAAGGTAGGGGTAGGATTATTGTTAGGGCTATGGTTAGGGATCGAGTTAGGCTTGTGTGTAGGCTTAGGGCTAGGGCAATGGCTAGGTTGAGAGATACTGTTAGGGATAAAGGTATAGGTATAGGTACAACTAAGGTTAGTTTCAGGGCTATGTTTAGGGCTAGATTTAGAGTTAGAGTTAAGGTTAGGGTTACGACTAGGGCTACGGCTAAGTTTAAGGTTAATTTTAGGGGTAGGGATGGATTTAGGTGAGATTTAGGGTTAGGACTATGGTTAGAAGTAGAGCTATGACTAGCGTTAGTTTTAGGGTTTAAAATGGGGCTAGGGCTATGCCTAGGGTTAGGGTAGGTTAAGGGCTAAAGGTAGGCCTAATTGTAGTGGAGGGTTAGTGCTAAGGCTAGGGTTAGGTTTATGTTTATGGTTAGGATTAGGGCTAGTTCAACGGTTAGGGTAGTGGTAGTGTTATGAGAAGTGGTAGGGCTAGGTTTGTGTCAGGGCTAGTACTAGGTCAAGGGTTAGGCCTAGGGCTGGGGCTAGGTGTATTGCTATTATATGTTTAACGCTAGTGTTAGAGTTAGTGTTAAGGGTAGATCTGGGGCCAAGTCTAGTGCTCGGGTTATGGTTAAGATTTTAGTTAGGGTAAGGTTTAGGGCTAGGGCTAGGGATAGCAATAGGCATAGGTGTCGGGATATGGTTAGTGTAGTGCTGTGGACTAGGGTAGGATATGGTTAGGTTTAGGGTTCTGTCTAGGGATAGGATTAGAGTTAGGGCTTCCTTTACATTTGGGTTAGGGTTATGGGTAGGGCTAGGATTATGGTTATGGCTAGGGTTTGGGCTAATGGTAGGACTATGTTTAGGTTTCAGTGTAGGCATAGCGATAAGGCTATGGTTATAAGTAGAGTTAGGGTTAGGGCTGGAGGTAGGGTTAGGGTTATGGCTATGGACAGGTTTACTGGTAGGGTTCTGTATAGGTTTAGGTGTAGGATTAGGATTATGTTTCGATTTAGGAATAGGGTTAGGGCTTGCGTTTTGGTTAGGGCTAGGTTTTGTGTTAGAGCTAGTGTTAGGGTTAGGGTTAGAATTTTAGCTAGGACTAGTGTTAGGAATACGGCTATGGCTAGTGTTAGAATTAGAGCTACTTCTAGTGCTAGGGCTAGGTTTAGGGATAGTTCTAGGGCTAGGGTTAGAGATCATGTTAGGGTTATGTCTAGGGTAACGCTTAGGGTTAGGGTTAGGATTACGGTTAGGGTTAGTTCAGGTTTTAGGGTTCAGGCGAGAGTTATGGCTAGGACAATGGCTAGAGCTGCGGTGAGGCTTAGGGTTAAGACAAGAGACAGTGTTAGGTGTAAGGCTAGGGCTAGGTCTAGGACTAGGGCAAGGGTTAGAGTTATGGCTAGGTTTAGGGCTAGGTAGAGGTTTAGGTTTAGCTTTAATGTTAGGGTTAGTATTAGGGCTAGGGTAAGGGTTATGATTAGGGCTAAGACTACTGTTAGGCTTAGGCTTAGAGTTAAGTTTACGGTTAGGGTTTGGGCTAGGGGTAGAGGTTGGGTTAGGTTAAGGGCTCGGTATAAGGTTAGGGTTAGTGTTAGGTTTAGAGTTAGGGTTATGGCTAGGGCTGCTTTAGTGTTAGGGTTAGGTTTAGGTGTAGTGCTAGAGCTAGTTTTAGGGATAGGTTTAGGATTCAGATTAGATCTAGGTTATAGGTTAGGGTTACTGTTAGTGGTAGACCTAGGGTTAGGTTAAGGGCTATCTTTAGGTTTAGGATTACGGCTAGGTTTAGCGTGAGGTTAGCGTTATGTTTAGCATTAGGCTTAGGCTTGTGGTTAGGTCTAGGGTCAAGTTTAGTGTTAGTATTATGGTTATGTTTAGTTCAAGGATTATGGTTAGGGTTAGGGTTCAATGTAGGGTTGGGTTAGGATTAGGGTTAAGGTTTGTTTTAGCATTAGTGTTAGGGTTATGGCTAGGGGTAGGATTATTGTTAGGGCTACAGTTAGGGCTCAATATAGGTTTGTGTGTAGGCCTAGGGCTAGGGCAATGGCTAGATTTAGAGATAGTGTTAGTGCTAAAGATATGGCTATCGGTATGACTAAGGTTAGTTTTCGGGCTAGATTTAGATTTAGAGTTAAGGTTAGGGGTAGGACTAGGGCTATAGCTATGGTTAGGGTTACTTATAAGGGTAGGGATAGATTTAGGTTTAGGGTTAGGGTTAGTGCTATGGCGATGGCTATGACTAAGGTTAGGATTATGCTTCAGATAAGGGCTCAGGTTAGGATTAAGTTTAGGGTTAGTGTTAGGGATAGCTTTAGGTTTACAGCTAGGGCTAGGATTAGAATTAGGGTTAGGGTTAGGGTTTGGGCTAGGGTTTGGTTTATGTTTCTAGAGTTAGGTTGAGGGTTATTTCTAGGATTAGGGTTCTGGCTATGGTTAGGGCTATGGCTAGGTTTAACGTGAGTGTTAGGGTTAGGGCTAGTTCTAGAACTATGTTTAGGATAATGGGAAGGTTTCTGGTAGGGCTAGCGTTAGGGTTTCCAATATGGATATTGATACGGTTAAGGTTAGAGTTATGGTAGGGCTTGGGCTTGCGCTCCAATAATGGCTACAGTCAGCCTTAGGATTTGGGTTATGTTTACATTTAAGTTTAGTGTTAGGGCTGGGATTATACCTAGAGCTAGTGTTATTGTTTGGGTTCTGTCTAGAGGTTGGGCTAGGTTCAGTGTTACATTTGGGGCTAGAAATAGTGCTAGGGTTAGTGCTAAGGCTAAGTCTAGGGTTAGGGCTAGGTCCAGTGATATGGTTAGGTCTGGGGCTATGTCTAAGGCTAGAATTAGGGCTAGGGCTAGGACTAAGGCTAGGTTTATGGCTAGGGTTAGTGCTACACTAGGGTTAGGGTTAGGGTTAGGGTTAGGTCTATGGATAGTGCTATGTTTAGGGTTAGTTTGAGTGTTAGGTTTAGGGTTAGGGTTACATTTAGCATTAGGCTTAGGGGTGGGGTTAGTTCTAGGATTAGGGTTAGTTTTAGCATTATGGTTAGGCCTGGGGTTAGGACTATGTCTAGGGTTAGGTTTAGTGGGAGAGTTAGGGTTAGGGTTAGGATTACCGTTAGGTGTAGTCTTAGGTTTAGGATTAGGGTTAAGGCTGGGGATAGGTGTAGGAATATGGTTATGGCTAGGGATAAGTCTAGGGCTAGGGCTAGGGCTTGGGTTATACTTAGGGCTCTGGACAGTGCTTCGTTTGAAGTTAGTTTGAGTGTTAGTTTTAGGATTAGGGTTAGATTAGTGTTAGGGTTAAGGGTGAGGTCAGGGCTAGTGTTAAGCTTAGTGTTAGGGTTAGGGCTATAGCTAGGGTAAGGATTAGAGCTAGGGAAAGCAGTAGTGTTCAAAATAGGGTTAGGGTATGGAATAGGAGTAAGGCTAGGTCTTGGGCTTGGGTTGTGTCTAGAGTTAGGGTAAATCTACGTTTAGGGTTAGTTTTATGGTTGGGGCTAGGGCTGGGGGTACAGCTAGGGTAATTTTAGAGATAAATTTAAATTTACGGTTAGATCTGGTGTTAGGGCTAGGTTTAATGTAAGTTTTAGGGTTAGGTTTAGAGCTTGGGCTAGTTCTAGGGCTAGGGGTAACTTTAAAGCTACCACTAGTTTTAGTGTTAGTATTAGTGGTAGTGGTAGTGGTAGTGGTAGTGGTAGTGGTAGTGTTTGGTTTATGGTTAGGTTCAGGTTTAGGGTTAGGTCTAGGTTAAGTCCATGGTTATGCTAAGTATTAGGTTCAGGGTTAGCACTAGGGTTATAGAGAGAGCTTGTATTAGGGCTAGTGTGAGGGGTGGGTTAGTGTTAGGGCGAGTTTAGCACTAGGGTTAGGGTTAGTGTGAGTGTTCGGGTTAGGGCTAGTTGTAGAACTAGGTTTAGTGTTATGGTTGAGTTTCTGGTAGGGCTAGGGTTAGGGTTATGCATAGGGTTTCCAATATGGATATTGATACGGTTAAGGTTAGAGTTATGGTAGGGCTTGGTCTAGCTCTCCCACAATAGCCAGGGTCAGCCTTAGATTTTGGGTTATGTTTACGTTTAGGGTTAGGCTGGGATTATGCCTCGCACTACTGTCATTGTTAGGCTTAGGTTTAGAGGTTGGGTCTGGTTTAGGGTTAGGTTTTGGGTAGAAATAGGGGTAGGGTTAGGGCTAAGACTAGGTGTAGGGTTAGGGCTAGCTCCTTGGCTATGGTTAGGCCTGGCAATGACTAAGGCTAGAATTAGGAGTAGGGCTAGGACTAAGATTAGGCTTATGGCTGGGGTTTAGCACTATGCTAGGGCTAGGGTTAGGGTTAGATCTATGGATAGTGCTATGCTTAGGGTTAGTTTCAGTGTTAGGTTTAGGGTTAGAGTTAGATTTAACATTAGGGTTTGGGGTGGGGTTAGGGGTAGGATTAGGTTTAGTTTTAGCATTATGTTTAGGCCTAGGGATAGGACTGTGTCTATGGTTAGGGTTAGTGGCAGGGCTGGGATTAGGGTTAGATTTACCGTTAGGTCTGGTCTTAGGTTTAGGATTAGGGTTACGGCTGGGAATAGGGACAGGGATGTGGTTATGGCTAGGGATAAGCCTAGGCCTAGGGCTAGGGCTAGGTTAGGTTTAGGGCTCCGGATAGGGCTACGTTTGAGGTTAGTTTGAGTGTTAGGTTTAGGATTAAGGTTAGATTAGGTTTAGGGTTAGGGGTGAGTTTAGGGCTAGGGTTAGGGTTAGGGTTAGCATTAGGATTAGGGCTATGGCTGGGTTTAGGATAAGAGTGAGGGAGAGCAGTAGTTTTAGGAATAGGGTTTGGGTATGGAATAGGAGTAAAGCTAAGCCTCGGGCTAGTGTTATGCCTAGAGTTAGGATAGGGCTAGGGTTAGGGTTAATTTTATGGTTAGGGCTAGGGCGGGGGGTACAGCTAGGGCAAAGTTTAGGGAAAAGTTTAAATTTGTGGTTGGGGCTGGTGTTAGGGCTAGCTTTAATGTACGTTTTAGGGTTAACTTTAGAGCTTGGACTAGTTCTAGTGCTAGGGGTAGGTTTAAGGCTAACTCTAGTGTTGTGGTTAGGGTTAGTGTTAGTGCCAGTGTTAGGCTAAGTTTAGAGATAGGTTTGAGGCTAGGGCTAAGGCTAGGGTTATGGTTAGGGTTAGTGTTAAGGCTAGGAGTAGGGCTAGCACTGAGGTTGCACTTAGAGATACGTTTAGTGTTTTTAGGGTTAGTGTTAGGGTTTGGGGTGTGGCTAGATGTAGGTCTAGGGTTATGCTGAGGGTTAGGTTTGCGGTAGGGGTGGGTATAGGGCTAGACGAGTGCTAGATTTAGGGTTTGGGTAAGATTTATGGTTAGTGCTAGGGAAATGGCTAGGGACTGGGATTGGGATAGTTGTGTTTAAGGCTATGGTTATGTTTGTGGTTAGTGTTAGTGTTAGTGCTACCAGTTTGATTAGGATTATTGTTAGGGCCAGTTTTAGGGTTAGGTTATGGTTAGAAGTAGAGCTACGCCTAATGTTAGTGTTAGGGTTAGAGATGAGGCTAGGTCTATGCTTAGGGTTAGGGTAGGCTTAGGGCTAGAGCTAGGCCTAATTGTAGTGGAGGGTTAATGCTAGGGCTAGGGTTAGGTTTATGTTTATGGTTAGGATTAGGGCTAGTTCAACAGTTAGGGTAGGGGTAGTGTTATGGAAAGGGGTAGGTCTAGGTTGGGTCTGGGCTAGGACTAGGTCAAGGGTTAGGTCTAGGGCTGGGGCTAGGTGTATTGCTATTATACGTTTAACGCTAGTGTTAGAGTTAGTGTTAAGGGTAGATCTGGGGCCAAGTCTAGTGCTCATGTTATGATTAAGTTTTCAGTTAGGGTAAGTTCAGGGCTAGGGCTAGGGATAAGGATAGCCATAGGTGTAGGAATATGGTTAGTGTAGTGCTCTGGTCTGGGTTAGGATATGGTTAGGTTTAGGGTTCTGTCTAGGGTTAGGATTAGGGTTAGGGCCTCCTTTAGGTTTGTGTTAGGGTTTGGGTAAGGGTTATGGCTAGGGATAGGATTATGGTTACGGCTAGTGTTTGGGCTAGGGGTAGGACTATGGTTAGGTTTCGAGGTAGGCATAGCGATAACACTTTGTTTATAAGTAGAGTTAGGTTTAGGGCTAGAGGTAGGGTTAGGGTTATGGCTATGGGCAGAGCTACGGTTAGGGTTCTGTATAGGTTTAGGTGTAGGATTAGGATTATGTTTCAATTTAGGAATATTTTAGGGCTTGCGTTTTTGTTAGAGCTAGGGTTTGTGATAGAGCTAGTATTAGGGTTAGGGTTGGAACTTTAGCTAGGCCTAGCATTAGGAATACTGCTATGGCTAGTGTTAGGGTTAGAGCTAGGGCTAGTGCTAGGGCTAGGGTTAGAGATCATGTTAGGGTTATGTCTAGGGTAACGTTTAGGGTTAGTGTTAGGATTACAGTTATGGTTAGTTCAGGTTTTAGGGTTCAGGTGAGAGTTATGGCTAGGACAATGGCTAGAGCTAGGGTTAGGCCTAGGGTTAGAATAAGAGACAGTGTTAGGGCTAGGGCTAGAGCTATGTCTAAAGCTAGGGCTAGGGATAGGCTTTGGCTAGGGTTAGGGCTAGCTAAATACAGGTTTAGGTTTAGGTTTAATGTTAGGGTTAGTATTAGGGTTAGGGTTAAGGTTACGATTAGGGCTAGGGCTAGGGGTAGGGTTAGTCTTAGAGTTAAGTTTAGGGTTAGAGTTTGGGCCAGGATAGAGCTTGGGTTAGGTTTAGGGCTCAGGATAACATTAGGTTTAGTGTTACGTTAAGGGTTAGGGTTATGGCTAGGGATAGCTTTAGTGTTATGTTTACATTAAGGTGTAGTGCTAGAGCCAATGTTAGGATTAGGTTTAGGGCTACGTTTAGGGTTAAGATTAGATCTAGTTTAACTATTAGGGTTACTGTTAGGGGTAGGACTAGGGTTAGGTTAAGGGATATCTTTAGGTTTAGTATTATGGCTAGGTTTAGGGTTAGGTTAGTGTTACGTTTAGCATTAGGCTTAGGCTTAGGGTTAGGTCTAGGGTCAAGCTTAGGGTTAGTATTATGGTTATGTTTAGTTCACGGATTAAGGTTAGGGTTAGGGTTTGGTGTAGCGTTAGGGTTAGCATTAGGGTTAAGGTTTGTGTTGGCATTAGTGTTAGGTAGGTTAGGGTTATGACTAGGTGAAGGATTATTGTTAGGGCTACAGTTAGGGCTCGAGTTAGGTTTGTGTGTAGGCCTAGGGTTATGGCAATGGCTAAGTTTAGAGATACTGTTAGGGCTAAAGGTATGGCTATAGGTACGACTAAGGTTAGTTTTAGGGCTAGGTTTAGGGCTAGATTTAGAGTTAGAATTAAGGTTAGGGCTAGGACTAGGG
>PVKM010035196.1:0-15247 GCA_004027735.1 Carollia perspicillata
GTGCCAAACGCTATCCTAGGCATTGAAGACCCAACAGGTAAGGGCAAAGAGGGCCCATGCCCTCACTGATCTTTCCATCTTGGTAGTTCTTAAGTGTTTCATGCCACGAGTAGCTGAAAAAAAGACTGAGATACCGTGTCTGTTCTCTGGCATGTGCTGTAGCTAAAGACACGAGAATCACACAGGACCCAGTTGCAGAGTGATTTAATGATGAACCGCATAATGTTGACTCAAACACAGTGGTGCAAAGACAGATCAGCCCACGGCTAAGGAGCTGTCTGACTCTGGGTGAGCTCCTTGGAAAAAAAAACACGGGAAACATTTACATAGTGCTCATTCTGAAAACAGGGGACATCAAGAAGGCTCTCTTGGTTAGGATTAAAATTTTGTTCAGTTATGAAATAGTTCAGCTGTGATGGGCATGTCGACACATACAATGGATCACTATACACTTATCTTACAGTTGAAGAAAACATCACGTATTGATCGAAGCCTTTTGTGAATTCCTTCCCAATATCCATGATTATCGCAGATGTATAAGCCAGATCCCCTTCCCAAAAGGGCCAAACATTAACATTCCCTGTGCCTTCACAGATAGGATTATTCCAGTACTTCAAGGGTGTGTGAATGGACAACCACTTACAAAAATGCTTTCTAGTGAACCAAAATGATGCCTCAGTCACCTTAAACCTGAAATGCTTCCAATGTAAAACTTATCAACTATTTCAAACTAATTTATGAAGGAAGGAAGGAAGGAAGGAAGGAAGGAAGGAAGGAAGGGAGGAAGGAAGGAAGGAGAGAGAAAGAAGAAAGAAAGAAAGAAAGAAAGAAAGAAAGAAAGAAAGAAAGAAAGAAAGAAAGAAAGAAAGAAAGAAAGAAAGAAAGAGAGAAAGAATAGACTATTTGCTGGCAGACTAGGGTGATTTCAGTTGTCTCAGATTTGCTGTAAAATAGTGTGTTTGCAAAAAAGCTTCGAGAGAAAAGTTCTAGGGATTCAGGTCTGAGGATTTTATTTGTTCTTGCCTGGAGGGAGCCTGGTGTGTTTTAAAGGACCAACTGGTATAGAGTCCTTTGCAGACTCATCAATTTAGGTGCCAATAAAAATATTTTTGAATCAACCCAGTGACATTTTTATAAGGAACATGAAAAATTCTGTTTTGAAAGAGCCAACTTCCGCAAACTCCACATGCTTTTCCTTCAGCCAACAATATTATTAAAGTGAACAAGAGCATTTGACAGGGCAGGGTTTCAAGAATTATTTCATGTGGGAGGTGAAGGAAGATTTCTCAGCGCGTCCCTGACCTTTTCCTCAGACACATTTGAATTTAATCTGTTTTATATTCTGACTTTACAAGAGACATCTTTGAATTTTCCATCAGGATGGGTGGATTGTAACTTGTTGGAAGATAAAATTGGCGGGGGCCACAGGCCACCTTTGCACTCTGAATTTCCCCAGGAGAAAGCAATTTTACCTGTGCCCCTCAAGATGAAGGTCAGCTGAGCTTCTGCACCCTATGGCCCTAAAGGAACCTTTCAGCATAGACCTTGAGACCCCTTTCTGTGCAATAATCCTGCCTGCCACTCCACCTTAACCTTGCTGCCCTGTGCATGGTCCAGCAACACTGCTGTGCTTTCTCGTTCTTGAGGGTATCAAGTTCACCGCACCCAGGGTGTCTGCACACCCTTGTCTTCCCTGCATGATCTTTCACACCCTCACTTCACAACCAAGCCTTCCTCTACTTTTGTAAAACTGGCTCTTCGTCTGCCTTCAGCCAAATTTTCCATTTTTATTCTCTTCAATAAAATTTCCAACAATCTCTCATAGATCCTCTTAGTGATAGATAGCTCACTAGTATACAAGTAGGCTTATTTCACTTTGACCAAATTTTATCATTAGAAAGTGATTCTTCATCAAAAATGGCCTCACTGAAAAACTGGCATTTAAGCTCACCCAGGATAATTTAACTAATTGAAAGGATCAAGTCTTGGTGTTAATTTAACACACCCACACAAAAGCATATGCAAAGGTCCTGAGAACAGAAAGAACTCACCACACTGGAAGAATGTGAGAAATATTGATATTCCTGGAAGAGAGGACTGGGATTAGTATATTTGGCAGATATTTATTTTCCTTACTGTTTTTTAAACTTAATTCTACATAAAGAGAATATTCTGTAATTTGATGGTGGCGGGATTGGAAAATGGCCAGAGTGACCCGATGTTAGAGATAACCCTTAAGTTCCGTCTTTCTCACTAAGCCCGACAATGCTGCTTTTGGCCAGTTCCTCGCATCATCCTTAATAGCCTAGTGTACTATGGTTTCCCTCTCTCATAACTGGTCTCCCAGCTTTCCGTATGTGAGATGTGTACGCGAGTGCCCGGAAAACTCACAGGAAGTTTTAGAGTTCCTCCACAGCAACATTCTGGGTGCACTGTCTACCCGCTCCGTGGCCAGAGGTGAGTTACTTATCTTCTCTTGCCCTCCCATCCATCATCAGTAACAAGAGAATAAAAGTATCTACTTTGTTGGATTCTTTTAGTCCATTAACCTTACGACATCCATACAGCACCTACTGTAGGGCTCAGCTATCTAAGAGTAACGTAATTAAGCCATTAAAGTTTATTCTTAAAATTCCATTATTAAAAAAAAGTGGATTGCATAGCTCCTCCGATAAACAGTTTATTTTTAAAATTTCATTATAAAAAGTGGATTGTAGAGCTTCTCTGATAAACAGGATTGTAGAGGATTAACCCGGACTTGGGACAGAAATCATTCCACATAGAAGCCCTACTTACCTCCACAGAGAGCTCGGCCAACCACCGCCCTTTCCTCCCTGGCTCCGCCCTGCAGGCGCTCTGCCGTTCTCACTCTCCCTATCTCCGCCCAGCGCCCTGTCTTTTGCACAGACCGTTCCCCCTTTACCTAAGGTCCATCCCTGTCTATTCTCCTGGAAAACTCTGGTTCATCTTTCAGGACCCAGAAACATTAACCCTTTTTGCAAAGACTTCCCCAGTTCTCCTGGACAAAACTAATCACCACCCTTGTCTATACACACACAGCCCTTTGTTAGTAACTCAGGATGTTTCTTAACAAGTCATTTGATATTTTGTCTATTCACGTGCCCCCATTGGACTGTAAACATTTGAAGGCAGGAAAACGGAGGCCTCCCACTTCCCACACTGCTAACCCCACTGCACAGTGGATACCTACCAGGCTTTCTGTGCGTTTGTGCTTATTTGTGCAAACACAAACCTTTTCGAGTACCCGTATGAGCCAGTCCCTGTGCTTGACCCAAAGATGAGAATCAAACTTAGAAAAGGCACTGGCTGGAGGGAAGCTAAGCCATTTAGACTCAGAAGCTCTGCGTTATTGTTGGCTTTATAAGCACAAGGACGTTCTTTCTCTGAGCCTCAGTGGCTTCCCTTTCAAAGTGAAAGCAGTAATCATTCCTGTCTCAGAGGTTTGTGGGGCACACAGATAAACTGAGATCGCGGAATCCGGACTTAATGCAAGTATTGTTTTGACACACCATCCTACGTTTTTACGGAGAGAACAATTTAATTATGGCACTATAACATTAAAAAGTCAATAGAGAAACACATATAGGAAAATATGCATTAAAATACACCTAGAAATAGAGACAAATTCTGGTTCAAGATGGAGGCATGAGAGAATCCTGAACTCAGCTCCTCTCACAAGCACACGGAATCTATAGCTACACTTGGAAGAAACCTAACAACCAGTGGAGCAACTTCCCCCACATCAAAACAGGCAGGAGAGGCCGAGACACAGTCTCGCCCCAAAGCCTGCCCCAGACCAGTGAGGCACAGTTGAGAGGAATATGAAAACCCAGAGCTTCCCCCTGAGGAGCAAATGGTTTAAACTCCATCTCAGGCACCCCCCAGCTTTTAAGACCTGCACCTGAAAGAAGCCCCCACAATATACAGTTTTGAAAATGAACAGGGCTGGCACCCACAAAATCCACACCCACAGACTTCGGCCACCTGAAAAATGGCTCCTGAAGGGTTAGCATGCTGGGACTCACCCACCCCAGGACCCAGTGCAGAACTGACCTATCTAAGGGCGCCCAGACTTGGAGTGGGAGAAGGTCGTCTGTTTGCCTCGGCGCTTTGGCCTGAGGGGAAGGCATCTGATTTCACACACGTTTGGGGGTCTGCTGAGATATAATACAATAGAAATGTAATACACATAGAATTCAATGCACATAAAAATATACATAGAGAGTATTTCAATATCTATAACCATGATAACAGTTCAAGGCAAGTTAAGATATGCGTGATGGTATAATTAGCTAACTCTACAACAAATAAGACAGGAATTGTCCCGTGAGTTCAGATGGTCAAAGGTGTGAAGAAGGAAGGGGTGACTTAAAGACCAGGGAGGATTCAAAGGCAGCGAGGTGAGGCTGCCTGTGCGGGCTGACAGGCTCCAGGTACTGCAGTACAGTCTGAATGACGGAGTAGCTGCCGGACATTCCCGAGGGGTCCGGCTGCCCCGAGTCATTCACCACCACAGGGAGCAAAGGACTGCTCCAGCGGCGCCACGACAGAGGTTCGCATCCTCGGGGAATTATAATTTGAGCGATGTCATAATGAAACCTGAAATGTGGTTAGAGAGCAGTTTGGGTAAGAATATCAAGAACGCACGAGGGGGTAGCTGGATAAATGGGAAGTCGAATTGAATTCACATTTGCCAACCTTTCTGAATCCCTCCACGCCTACCCAGAACATCTCCTATCTACCTGCCCTTTGACTTAAAGACAGCTTCTGAATCTCAGTAATGTTGACTCCATAATGTGGGGTGTACATTGATTCTGTTCTCTCTGCCTCCCTCAGGATGCTCGTGCCCACTGTGACTAGTGATGGGCTTTCTGAACAACGTAGGTATTTGCGTGCACAGGCAAGTCACACGGCCATGATGGAACAGTCGGGATTGAGGTGTGACCCTCCTGAAGGGTCACAGGGTAGTGGGGGTCTGAGCAAGGCTGTCATCAGGAGCTGAGCGAGGCTTTTTGTAGTTTTAATGAAAATGTGGATTTCCTCTAATTTTTCTTCCTCATGCCCTCAGGCACAACTAAGATCGCTCCTAAACATCTCCAGTTCCCTGCACTCCAATTACTAACACGAACTTTCCTTTTCTGTTGCTGTCTGTCTGCAGCGACAATCCAATCTTTCATCGGCTATCTGTACGCATGACAAAAGCATCCAATTCTCCTTGGGTTTTTCCTCTATTCACAGCAATGTTCTCTTCCGCAGTCACTGCCCTTGTCAATCGCCTGCTCAGAGACTGGAATACAATGAGTAAATATGGACTTTGAAGAGAAAGAAGTGACCAGAAGAAAACTGTAAAATGAATCACAATGTGGGAACAGTTCTGACCACATATCACAGGATTTGGAATTTCTGTTTTGTACCACCTTAAATCAGCACAAAACAAGCTTTGTTTTCCAAGAACCAGGGAAGCTGTATAATGATGTTTTTAGAGAAACCATTTGTCATTTAAAGACAAAGCCAGCTGATGAATCTCTTGCCTTGGTTTGCTTCTTCTCTGCATAGACCTGGTTAGAAAGTCACAACCAGTGCCACGGCCTTGCTAGTGTGAAACAGTAAATTATCAGTCCCAGATTGGGCCAAGGGCTAAACGACAAAATGCCCCACTGTGAAGGCTCCTCACCATGGGTCTTGGACAAGCACAGCCACGAAGGCGTTGTCTATTTTCAGAGCCTTCTTCAAAAGAATGAACTGTAGGGCCTCAGTGTTGTAAATGCTAACAATGTTGCATATTAGGCTCTTTAACGTCCCGACAGAAAGACTTGAATGCCATATTTCTATGAGCTTGAAACTGGTTTAATATATAAGATAATAAAACTATCAACTTTTCTGTTATACACAGACTGTTTCAATCTTGGCCATGGAGCTCAGGAAGCTCATTGCTTAGTTTTATACCATATTCCTTAAATATAGATGTTCTGATGCCGGGATTCTTCTTTAATTTTCCCCTTATCATTATTTATGTGATTCTTGATTATCGTAAGGTTGGTTTTATGATTACTTGGTTGCACTGCTTATGATTGTTGTAGGTGTTCTGGAGTTACTCTCTAATGTTTTGGTATTTTTTAAATATATATTTTATATGCACATGTACACACATATACATATGTACATGTATGGACCTATACATAGAAAAGTGCACCTAATAAAGTATCCAGCTTGAAAAATTCTCAGAAACTGACATAAACTCCGACCCATGGCCAAACCAAAACTGAAAGCCTGCCATCCCGCCACCCTCCTGTCACCGTGTGTCTGAGGGACCGTGTTAGAGACCGAGAGGGGGTGGTGAGTGTGCTGGTTGCTGCAGTGCCATTGTCTCTGTAACACCTGTAACAAGAAGAGAGTGACAGTGCCTGTATGCGATTGTTCATTTAATCGACATTTATCATATTAGGGCTATGTACAAGGTGATATTTAAGATGCACTTTTTTTATTTTAGAGAGAGGGGAAGGGAGGGAGAAGGAGAGGGAGAGAAACATCAGTGTGCGAGAGAAACACCCCCCTGTTGCTTTCCACGAACACCCTGACCAGGGATTGAACTTGCAACCCAGGCACATGCCCTGAGCAGGAATCAAGCCAGGGACTTTTTGGTTCACAGGATGATGTCCAGCCAAGAGTTGCATGCCAGCCAAGGCTAAGATACATTTTTAAATAGGATAATTTAAATCTTATGTAAGCCTTCTGAGTTTGGTATTATTCGTTTTATTGATTGGGAGAAACTAGGATGTATAACTCCTCTTACGCTGAAATGTTCAGCCATGTATCTGCTCCAGTGTAGTTTGAAACACACATTTATTGCTGGGAGACACATAGACTTCTAAGAATGTTTACCCGGTGAGGAAATCTATCAACTAGTAATAACTCTTCTCAAAGTGACAAGGTCGCCCTTTTCTGCGGCCATGTCTTCCCCTATCCCTCCTCATCCCAATGTTTGCACTTGGCTGGGCAAACATTGCCCCCTCTCGTGGGTCTGCTTGAGAAAAACATGTCATGGCTGGACCTGTGAGTTTACTGTTGTTAACAGAGTTCTCCATCACTGCTCGGAAGGCGTGATATATGTGTTTTTATCCTAATAAACATAATTCTAAAATGGATCATTAACAATGTGATGTGCATATTTCTATACTCAATATTTCATCTGTAAATGAAAAATAAATTATCCTTCTGTTTCATATCAATCACCTACTTTCTCTTTTCTTCAGTGTCCATGGTATTTTAAAACAGCCATTATAATTTATACTAATTTCTTACAACAACACTGCAAATGGAAATTGATTAGTTTTGTAATAAATTTTCAAGCCCTATTGTTGCTCTTTTTAATCCACTAACATGTAATGAGTATGATCAGCTTTCTCTCCTTACTGATTCTACTTTATTGTGTCAATAACATCGACTTTTCTCTCTATTTGTGTCTTAAAGACAATGCAGAAAGTTATGTTTAGTATGCAAACCAATACTCTAACCTATTATCCTGGTGCTAATCCCCAAGGAACACAGAACCACTGTGGTGAGTAACAACATACAATTAAATCTCCTGGATGACATTATTGAAGGTAAAAATTACCATCAGCCTCTGGACACAACACATATAATTATAATAACTTCTGTTTTTACCCATGATGGAGAAACCAGTTCTGGAATGGCCTTCACACCACACACACACACACAATGTATAACTACAGTTATATATATAAGTATATAACAATAATGTCATCATTATATAGTTATAGTTATATATATAGCTATACACATATATATCTCAAAATGTATGAAGCAACCATATGTGTGTTTGTGTGTGTGTATGTGTGTGTGTATGTGTGTGCATATGTAAAACTAGACAAAATGTATGATATGAGACAACCATTTTTAGACACGGGTGACCTAGATGACACAGAGGGGACCTCTTTGACAGAGGGGAAACCCATTAGCTCAGCCCCTCGTCCTCAAAATTCCTGCCTCCTAGTGCTCCCCAAACTGTGCCGTGAGTTAGAGAGGTAAGAGTTCTGGCAGAGCACGGCAGTCTTGTGGGCATTAGGAGGCAGACTTTGGAAACTGGGCTACCAAGTGTATTGTATGTAAATTTAAATCCCCTGGTAAAACAGTATGTTCCTTAAGATAAGAGATAATCCCATTACTTAGTACCCAATGCTCAGTATATAGAACATACTCAATAGATATTTAATAAGTAATTTTATTTCTATCACAAAATTAAAACATATAGGACATTTAATGCATGTTGATTTACAATGTCTTCACCAAACTCAACTCACAAAAGCAATAGAAAATCTCCAAGTCAGAGCTGCATTTTACCCCCAGGAAATAAATCAATAGTTAAAACTGTGGAAGTTAAATAATAATTCAATCTCATTGGCTCATCTCTGTTATAAATGAGGGTCGATTCTACCGTAGATTGATTTCCATTCACAAGAAAAGTAATACTTTTGAAAGAGGACTGGACCTGTTTTTTGTTGTCATTATCTGTGGCGCACAGACATCTAGGCTAGCATAGCATTTCCGGTTACCCTTCATGTTTGTGAGTCACACAGAAACTCTTAGGAGCCCACACATTCACAAGGCAACATTATTTTCATTCAAGCATGAATGTCTCTCCCCAGAATTCCATCTGCTTCTTGATTTTTTTATGTGAACTGAATCTGCTCAGTTCACGTAAAAAAAAAAATCATCACGTTAAGAGTGTGATTTGGAAGGCAGTTGCATGGAATGGCTCTGGAATTGAGGAGATACCCCTCATTCACCTTTCACAGGAGCTCAAGCCTGTCAATTCCAATCACTGGCAATTTCTAAGACCAGGCTTTACCGTGTTTCCAAGCAGAAATCCAGGCTGATGTTTCCACCAAAGAAGTAGAGTTGGAGCTTAGTATTTGTTTTCTTTAATTTTCCAGTTGAAATAGAATAACTATCTTAGGAACACGGGATTGTTATTGGAATCTCATTTAGAAAGTATTTACAATGTATCTCCTGAGTGCAGTTGGCCGACTGCACTCCAGGGCTGACCCATTCCAGGGTGATGAGGCAGAGCCTTTGCTCTGCATGAGCCTTTAGTTAGCTAAGACCAATGTTCAAATGCAACTAAGTAACAAAAAGCACATCATAACAAAACCCACATGAGAAGCACAGTGCCACTCGGATTCAGTGGAGGAAGAGAGCCAAGTCCCAGGATAATGGGCCTTGATTCAAAGTCTGTGTTATGGAGGGAATGACACTTTAGATAGGACTGGAAGGCAGAGTTAGACTCAACAGATGGAGGTGGTGAAGGAAGGTTCTCCACAAACAGTAAAGAACATCTGTGATCCTATTTTGCTGGCTGATGTAGAGCCACCCTCTTCCTGGCAAAACAGCCCTGATTTTCCTTTGAAGAAGCAGTATGCCAGTCCAAGTTCTTTGAATGAGTTTGATGTTATATGGGTGGCATGGAACCTAGGCTCATCACCCACCTGGATTGGTTTAGGCATTTAGAGCTCAGAGAGGACCTTTGTCTCAGTGACTGAAAAGGAGACATCTGCTTTGGCAATGTCCTCGAGTGCGAGAACATATAAGCCTGAGGCTGCTGTTCGTCATCTGCCTTTTACAAGAACACTGGAGTGCAGGAACCAAAGCCAGAACAAAGGGAAGACGCGGGAAACGAGGACTGGGGCCTGGCGGCACCGTGTAGGCCTGACACGGAGCTCACAGAAAACTAGCCCATTCTACACTTCCTGGTTACTTGGGCCAAAGAAATTCTTCTGCCCAAAATACTTTCAGTCAGGCTTCCTGCCGCTTCTAAAATACAGGGTCTGAATTGATTTGGTAAATAAATGCGCGGGTCTGAAACATCATGTGCAGGAGAAGTACTATCTCCCTGGGAACAGAAAGGTCTCTCTACATAGTTAGTATTACTAACTGTCAACAGTCTGCACTCTCAGAAATTGACGTTTGCTTTCAGTGTGAGACCTGAGCACGTACACTCCTATGAAATGAATCTCAAAGAGAACAGAAAGCGAGACCAAGGCAATGGAAGGGGTTTCACTATGACTGTCAGATTTCTTTTGCACACTCCTCAGATGCCCCACATCGAGGTGCCTTCTCCACCTCACGTGAGGGCTAATGGTCATAGAAGACTTCCTTGGTGCTAAAGCTCCTGCCCAGACCACTTCTGCTGTGTCAGAGCAGAGGCTGTGAGCTGGGGGCCGAAGCGAGATTTGATAATGACGACGATGATAGAATAACTGCCATCGTTGAGGGTTTCCTATACTCCAGGAACTATGCTGAGTGCTACATGTAATAATCCCTCATATCTTCATAAAAATTCTGTCAGTTACATATCACTTCCCTGTTATACAGATGAGGAAGCTGAAGCTAATAGTTATTAATTAACTTGTTCTAATCGTCATAGCATCAGAGGTCAAGACAAATAAAATCTATCGGATTTCAAGCCCCGCTCCCAAGCCTCACCTTAGCAATAACCTGTAAGTTTACAGTGTACTGGGAGATTTAAGTGTTTAATAAAAAGTTGTTCATTGGGTCAATGGAGAATTTGCCCACTTGCTTCCACTGTATGGAGACCAACACACAATTTTGTTCAGTGTCTTTGCCCAGCAAAGTCCAGGGTCTTGGGGGGAAAAGTTAAAAGTTACTGTGGCAGAAAGATCAACGCTTGCTCTCTACAGTTGGAATTGATAAATAAACTATTACTCTGAAAAACGGTATTCTTACTGACAGTTACACAAGCCCGAGAAGAAGGATGGGGTGCAGCGAGGTGAGCCTCCTCGAGAAGCGGGCTGAGTCAGGATGAGAAGCCTACCGCCCTGGACTGACCCTCTGAGTCAATCCCCGTTGCTCAGATTTAAATCCAGACCATAACTAAGAGCCTAGAGCTGGGATTAGGAGGAAGGGTCGAACCACCAGCTCTCCACACTGCATTTTTGTAGGACAGCCGAGTGCTGGCGATGCAGGAAATGCTGCTCCAGTGAAGGAAATAGACTCGTGTCTGTTAGAAACCAGCTACAGACTGGTGTCTGTGCATTTCACGTGCCTTTCTCAGTCAAACAGGAGAGTGTGCAACCGTTTTTGTGTAGGTCAGATTATTTCTACTTTAGCAAATAAAGAAAGTGAGGTTCAGTGCAATGATGCAGCACCCCTAAAGGTACCAAATTAGTCATTTTCATAGCGGGAATTAGAACTCTTATATTCACTCCCAGCACGTGACATCATGCCACACACCCTCATACCTGCTGAGTCCAAACACAGAACACACACGCAAGGGGTCATTTCACCAGAGAATAGACAAAGTTTATTTTTAAAAGGCATTTTGATCTTTGATTCGTTGGTATGTTTGTTCTCATTAGAGACTTTTTTGGGTCTGTTAATTAGTCAATAGGCTTTTCCTCAAAGGAAACCAAGAAACAGATTTTTAATGCTTGATCTGCTAGTTTTTCAGTACCGTGAGTAAAAAAAAAGGCACTTAAAAAAGTACAGTTAACTTCTTTTTTTCTTTTTGTTACATGACAGGAGTTTATATCAGCTTCCCGCGTTGCTGACAAAAGGTAGAAAGCAGCCATCAGGGCCTCTCAGCAAAGGTAACATGCGAACCTCACGCACAAGAGGACCCGAAAGACTACAAGAGTTCAATCTTTGGTCCTCTTTTTCGTCAGTTTGATGGATCCTCACATTGCCTGAAATATTTCAGCAGCTGCTTTGTGCATCTTGTCGTGCAGTTGTGTGACTGAGAAAGTCAGTCGTATTCTTGGTGGCTTCACCTTTGAGTCTGCAAAATTGGGAGACCCGCCTCCTCCAAGCTAAGGACCAACAGCTTTTTCCAAGAGAAATCGAGGAAAAGTCATGGAGTCAGTTCCTCGGTAGTGAATAGGGCCACCTCCCAGCCGTTTACATGGTTCTCTGGGAATACAGAGGTGGAGAAACTACAGTGGTGGTTGGAACTTAAATGCTGACAAACCCAGACGGGCAAGGGAGAGGAGGGACGTGAGAAAACAGGGAGCGATGGATATGGAGGCACCCAGGAGGCAGTTTTGCAAAGTTGCCGCTACTAGTAGGAGTCGGAATATCTGGGATTGAATCCTGGCTCTCCTTACTAATTGTGTATGTTTGGATGTTATTCAGATGCTCTGTTTCCTCATCGAATAAGCTAATAAGAATACATGGAGTTAATAAGAGTACGTGTAGAGGATTACTGTAAACATTAAATGATATTGTTTATATAAGCTTTTAGTCCCATGCCTGATAGTCAGTTAGATTTTTTTTAAAGTACTGAATACACTTATATTTTCAGTAAACTTTGATTGGCTTGACTTCAATGAACTGGAGTGGAACAAAAGGATGTCTCATTGGCCCTGGAGAAAGTGAGACACATGAATCACTTTCATAACCTGAGCATTCACCATTTATTCCAGGCAATTAGTTTTATTTTATTTCCTGACTATAAATTGTGCTTGTCACTTTAACATCCTAGAGTAAACACAGAGTTGTCCTTGAAAGGTAGAAGAACTGTAAATATATGAAGCAAGTATGAAAGCAAGTGAGGAAATGGTAAATATTTTGCTAAGTAAAATTTAAAATGGCGTTTTATCTAGCTGAATACAAACTGAGACAAGGATTTCTAAGAAGTACATCAAAGGGCCAACATGTTTTTCTATAAGAACCAACAGCAGCAGATAAAAAACACCCAAGGCCAAACTAAATGGACATCAAACTTGGAAAAACAAACAATTCATAAGAGGGAATGTACTAGGAAATTAAGTATATAGAGAAGTGTCCAATCCTCAAATATTTTATTTAGAACAGCAGTGAGATCCAACTTTCATTTCTCATGCTGGCCATAATAGTTCTTAATTGAGATAATCAATCATTAGAAAAATTCAGCTGGCACTCTGAATAAATGAATTGTTCTCTGTTACATCTATTTTATAATAAAAGTATTGTGCCTATTGCAGAAAATTTGAACGATACAGGATAAAGTAAAACAAAAAATATAAAATTGTCTCAATTTCATTAGATAAATTATATGTCTTCCTTTCTCTTTGTGTTTAATTACATTTTTCCTTGAACAAAAACATCCCTGGTTTAGGTGACATGAGACTTGAGAAAGAATGGCTATATATCCAGTCAGTAACAAGCAAGGGTACTTCTGATGCATCTGTAATTATGTGGCAATCATTTAGACACTAGACCAGAATCAGCCAAAGCTCTAAATGATATTTTAAAGAAAAAATTACAAGATAAATATGCATCTGCAAGGGCAGAGTCTGTCTAGACAGTATCTATTCTAATTAAATTCTTTGAATTCTTAAATTAAAAAAAATAATAAGTGGGTTTTAGTTTCAACTGAGTTCCCAAGCCTGAGTCCTTGGCAGCTCTAGCACAAGAGGCCAGACTTCATTACTCCTTCTGAGGGTGAGGGGCCTGACCTTGTCTGACCTTGGAGTCAGGATGCTTGGAAATTATTAGCCCTGTGATCTTAGACATGTTTTTAAATCTTTATTAGCTTTAGTGTACTTTTAAAAGTATGCACATATATAATAATAGAAACTTTCTTTTAAGGTCATTATAGAGAATAAATGACATAATTGTAAAAGCACTTTCCTAAGCATCTGCTTCCTAATGAAACATATATTAATGGTCATTATAATTATTACTTTTAGTTAGTATCATGGTCTTCTCCTACATGATGTCTCATAGCACTTCAAGCAGTTAATTTGCCTTGTAAAAATAGCAGTGTTCTATGTGTCACCCTGATGTCCCCACTTGCAGCCACCAGCAAAGGCCTGTGGGTTTGATCACGGTGTGGCTGGGAAGCTGGAAGGGGCTGTTTTGGAGCCAGGGGCCTTCTTTTCCATCCCAGCATCTCCATTTAGAAACTCTAGGACTCGGGAAAACATGAACTTCTTAAAGCTTCACAAGCTTCATCAAGACAGAACACTATGACCTAGCTCAGAAGGCTGGCAAGAGGACTCAATGAGATGCATATGAACATGCACACATCCACCATGTGGTAAGTGCTTAGGAAACACTGGATATACCCGAGGATGGAAGAAGTGCCCAGAAGTCATGTCCTTAAAAGCCATTAGCAATGGGGACACTTCTTTGAATGTTCATTACTCTCCCTCTTTTTTTTTTCTGAGATTTAAAGCTCTGTTTAAATGATTTTGTGATTTATAAGCAGTGCTAGTGATGCTTAGCAATTGATTCACTCTTCCCTGTAATTAGTTGGGTTGATTAGAGAAAGCTTTCCTATTACTGTAAAGTTTGATTCGTAAAAACCCATTAAACCCAGAGGGTGGGTGTTGAGAAGTTCCCTCCAATAACAAATACATACCCTCCCATGCAAGGGGTGAGTGACATTTTTGAGGAGGGTGTTCAGCAGTTAGGCACCATTAGCTAGTGACTCTGCAAGACTTAAATCTTCAAATGAGAAGAGCCAAAATCTATATCAGCCCATCTCAAAACGTATTGTATGGACTATTCACTCCCCCATAAAACTCTCAACAGACAGTAAAAGAGGGAGTGCATCATGTTCAAATGACTTTGGAAGTCTTACACGAACTGCCCACCCCTTGAGGATTCACAAAGCACAAGGTGTCTCCTCTATGTTCTCCACCTGTTTAACTTTGGGAGACTCTGCATCAAGTCAATTACTTGATGCTATGAAGCTTTTTATTTCCCTGTCAGTTAACATTTCTTAGTGTCCTAAAGAATTAACATTGCCAAAAACTGCTTGAGAATCCTCATCTTTGTAATATATGTACATATCTCTAGATAAATAGATAGGGATAGGGATTATAGAGAGACTGCCTAATGCCATTGGGGGCCAGTGTTGTAGCACAAGCTTATAGAATATCCAAGCAGCACCCACCAGGGTCTCCTGTGCTGAGTCGGGCAGAGGCTGTGCTCTTAGCTAGTGGGATGCAGGGCTCAAGGGAGAACAGAGCACTTGCAACATGAAGACAAGTTCCTGTCAGAGCCTTTGTCACTAATGGATTCATCAAATGATCACTCTTTAGTGCAATAAATAATTATCAAGCTCCACATGTTACAGAGGCAGCAGTGAGCAAGGCAGACAAGATTGCTGATTTCAAAGCTGACATACACACACACAGCGTTAATTTAATGTAAGTTAAATTAACCTCGGGGGCTGCCATTTTCTCCTATAGCAGTGTACGCA
>PVKM010035197.1:0-15283 GCA_004027735.1 Carollia perspicillata
CTTGTCAATTGATAGGAATCATTGCAGGGCAGTTTCACCAGAAATTCCATTGAGACATCACCACTATGTCATTTCTCTTAGCCTGAATTTTTCCAGATGAGATTTTTTTTCCAGATCAGTCTCTCGCCTGAGGAGTGTAATTCTGACCAATCAATTTCCAGAAAATGAGTGGGAAAAGAGGGCTTGGGGATGGTGGGTTCAACATTCAGTATTTAGATTTTTCCTTAAACCTTCTATTCTCAGTATGGTCCCCCTGGTATCCCCAAGTCCAAAATCCCTCTGGTCAAAGTCACCCAATGAATTGCTAATATTCTGTCAGGATGGGGGAAGCACAGTCACTCAACTGCAAACAACAGGACAGAGGGTCAGACATGTTTAACTTCTTACTCGGAATTTCGTTCTGTTCTCCTGTCCTCAGCCCCATCCTTTTCAGGTGTACCGGGTGCGCTCTGGTCCTGCGTTTTTCTGCAGTTCTATGGTATGAGTAAGCTCGCTCAGAAGCTTCCCCCACTGCCTGCTTAAGCTGAAGCCTTTTTTTATTTTGCCAAGTCAGTTAATCTTCCTCAACTGCTTTCCAAAATTGTATTGCTGTCTTCTCCTCTGCTGTTTAACATGTCCATGTGTGTGCACAATTATATCCTTATAGTGAAGTTTGAGAGGGAACAGAGATAAACATGTGTGTTGCTGCTGTGTTATATTTAGATGAAAATCATCTACATATGAAGTAGATATTTCATACATCTTCATTATTAAGCTGTGGAAATTTCTAGACTGATCTCATATTTAAGTTTTATAAAGAAGGGATGATTTCAACCAATCATTCTGGAAGCAGTGTCATCATCATCATCATCGTAATTATGACCTGATTAATTTACACCAGGAAGGTCAGTGTTTATCTTGTCTTGCCGACACCCATATCAGATGTGATCAGCTTCTAAGACAAAACATTATGTTTCTAATTACACCACAAATGGCCTGAGATCTGAGAACCAACATGCTTCCCTTTAGCTCTGTACCTCATTCTCCTACAACAAAGTGTCCTCAGCCAGAATTTAGCTGGCAGACTGGAAGATGAATCATAAGATAGAATGGGATTCAACTTGGCTTTTTCTGTGGATGCACAGAGCCAAGAAGGAGCCAAAATGTGTTTGTTTGCACAAAACAAACAGCTTTTGCAAAGTGACACATGGGGGAGCAGCCACCAGGAGTAAGATAGTCTGATATTTTCTCTGCAACAGGGCCTGTTGACTCAATTGCTCTCCATATATGCTCTCTATACTGAGACCAAGAACGTTCCTCATCGAGGCCTGGGAAACCCGAGTGAGTCTCCATCTCCTGGTGCTCATGGGCCAGCATGCAGACAGGGCCTTTCAAAATATGTGTGTGTGTGTGTGTGTGTGTGTGTGTGTGTGTGTGTGTGTATTCATTTATGTATATGTTCCTAAAGGAGTAATACATTTCTGGAGGTTGGCCAAGAAACTGCTAAAGGTAGTCACATCTTAGAAATGAGGTTAGGAGAGCTCTTTAACTTTTATGTCTATTAGGCATTTTTATCAAGAGTCTTATTACTTTTATTATAATTATTAGGAAAATTATGTCCAAGTCAAACCGAGACAAAAACTTCGTATCAGTTGCATTATGGACTAATAAGCATTTTTGCTATGTTGTTAGTGCCTTTCGAAGCTATCTGTTTTTAAAAAATATCCAGAAATTGAGAAAACGTCAGAGTTTCCATGAATTAGGACTTAAAGTTATGTATGTAGATCTCCCCCCTCCAATTCCATCCGAAAGTTTAGGTTGGTAAGGGAAATGGAGCACAGAGATGAAACTTTTAGTGATCAGGGTCTGATTTTAGGTTTCTAAGTTTTGTAAAGAAGGTGGGGTATTTCATACCAATCATGCTAGAAGCAGTGCCATCATCATTGTAACTCTGAACTGATTAATTCACTACAACAAGGTCAGTGTTTATATTGTCTGGCTGACACCCGTGTCAGATGTGATCAACTTCTCAGTCAGAACATTATGTACACCATTCACAGGCCTTGTGAGGTCAAGTGAGTGTCTAAATCTTTCTTGGCCCCAGTTTCCTCACTGAAAAATGAGAAAAAGAAGTACAGCACCTTTTATCTCATGAAGTCACTGTGAGAGCCAATGAGATATTCAGTATAGCTCTTAGCATAGGGGCTGAGAGAAGCACTCAGTGAATGTTAATTATGTTTATATTACTATCATTACTATTTTATAGAAGAAGCAGTAAATTTTTTTAAAATAACAATTTATATGCCCTGGCTGGTGTGGCCCAGTGGGTTGAGTGCCAGCTTGAGAACTAGAAGGTCACTGGTTTGATTCCCAGTCAGGGCACATGCCTGGGTTGCCAGCCAGGTCCCCAGTAGGGGGCGTACGAGAGGCAACCAATCGATGTACTTCTCGTGCATCAGTGTTTCTCTCCTTCTCTTTCTCCTTCCCTTCCTCTCTTTCTAAAAATAAATAAATAAAAGCTTTTTTAAAAATAACAATTTGTAGTATTAGTTTGATTGCACTAAAGTGAGTACAATATACAAATAAATTTTTTTCAATGACAGAAGAACAAATATTAATAGTTGTATAAATATTCAGGCTTCCCTCTAGATTAGCTTGGCAACATTGCTTTCAATTATTCATCATAGCAAGTTACCATAGAAGCTGATTGCAGTGGGTCAAGGAACTACATTTCAGTGATCCATGCTAAAGTCTCCCAAATTCAGCACTATTTATTAGCATTCAAAGAGGTAAAGATATCCATCTGTTTAATGTTTTGGCCACTCTAAAGAAAACATGAGAGTGTTCCAAATGAGAGGCCTTTGTTGGCTCCCTCCACCTCACTTCATGCTGTCTGATCTGGTCGGTCCTAGTGCTGGCACATTCGACACTATAGCTCCATGTTCTGGGCCATCCCCAGGAGAGACAGCAACACCAATTCCTTCTCAGGGCTCACCCACAACCCCGCTCCTGGTTGGACTTAGCCACACTGGGCTACCACTGCCTTCTGGCTCTGTCCTTCTCGTCTCCATCCGTTGCCTGGATTCACCATTTTCACACCATTTTGCTTTGGTTTCTCCTGCCATGTGCTGCTCTTCCATCCCTTTCCCAGGATTGGTGTCTTAAATTAATTTGGGGGTGCTGTCTTGAAATAAAAATATCAAAAGTGTACAGGAAGGAAGGAAGGAAGGAAGGAAAAAAGGAAGGAAGGAAGGAAGGAAGGAAGGCAGGCAGGCAGCCAGGCACGTGCCATCTTCATATCATTTAGACTTTCCAACTGACACCCCAACCTGCCTAAGGAAAACAGACAGCAAACTCAGGATGGGTGAGTCCAGCAGGTCTGGATGTGCACGGATGCTTCCCGTCCCTGACGTTTCCCGTGTGTCCGTCTTCCACATGATATCATCCACTTAATACTTAGAGAGGCTTTTCCTTTGAATTACAGAAGCAGCATGTTCTTGTTGCAAAATAAAAAAATGCAGGAGTGTGTCAAGTAGAAACCAAAGATTCTCCATCCTCAAAGCTTACCATTGTTAACATTCAATGTGCATCCTTACCATTGCTTTTGTTTATCCATGTTTTTAGTGTAGGCAGCTAGTTAGAGAGTAATGAAAGAGACGGGAGCCAGACATTTAATTGTCAGATTAACTAGGGAGCTAGAAATTCCAGACACCCAAAGGGACAGCCACATCCTCCACAAACAAACACTAATCCCCAATAGGGAGGGAGGACTGGCTTTCCCACCAGCCCCATTCCCCCAGATTCCTTGGGGAAGGGAGAACCACTAAAAGGGAAATTCCTCTGCTGAAGCAGGACTAGTAGAAGCCAAGATGGCACAGTGGGAGGTCCTTCTACTGTGTGCGGTAGGAGCCAAAATGGCAACTACAAAAGGGAGGAGTTTAGCCTGGGAAAATGTGGGGAAAGGATAAGATTGGATAAGAGCTTGAAAGCCAGGATGAGACAGGAAAGGGCCTGGTTAGGGGGAGGGCCCAGCACAAGGGCAAGAAGAGCCAGGAAAGAGATTGGTTAATTTGAAAGAAAGCTTACCCCTTCCAAACCCAAGATAATGTAATTGAAGCTCAACAAAGGCCCAAGGCCGGTTCATTCATGCATGTTCTTTCTCAGTAGCAGCTGCCTGGGTCCAAGTGTGAGTCCAAGTGTGGCTCCAAGCATGGCAGCACAGCACTGGCCAGAGCACAGCCAGGAACAGAGACTAAGCTAGCTGGAGAGGGGCAGATGCTTAGCTGGACTACATTAGCGTTGGCATGGACTGCACGGAACTAAGGAAGCTTCTAATGACCTACCGATGCCAAACTAATGGCACAGCATCTCTGGACCTTGGCCCTTCTTCTGGGCCTGGTAAGGGCAAGTGTGGGGCTGAGGCCCCAGAAGCCTGACTTTTTCCACTGAGAGGTGGAACTGAACCACCTGGTCCTGGATATGACATTGGGCACCTAAGGACAGCCCATTGTTTTTGCTACAAAAAATCTTGCCACGGTATGTCTCCTCCTATGTGTGTATCCCCAAAATGCTTTTCCTGTGATATCACTGAGGAATCATGTTTCCACCGGCAGCACACTGACTTCACAAATATTCTCCGAATACCTGCCATGTGCTGGGCTCTGGGCTGCAAGCTAGGGATGCAGGAGTGGAAAAATCAGATAAAACCTTTGTCCCCCTGGAATGTTCAGTGTAGTGGGGAGAAGGGGGAGACAGACAATAAAGGAGAGGAGGCAAATACATAGAGGAGGCAGTTCTTAATAGATGGGCAGAGGTGGAGAAGGCCCTCTGGAGGAGGTGTTATACAGTATAAGTTAGTATATGGCTATGGGTGTTAGCCAGGGAAGGACTCAGGAGGAACATTCTAAGAGAAAAGGCCAGAAGTGGGGAAAGTATATGGTGTTCGAGGGTCAGAAAAGCTATCAGTGTGCCTGGAAGCTCATTGAGCAAAGAACAGGGTGATGGAAGATGAGACTAGAGAGGGTGGCAGCACCAGACCACTCAGTTTGGGAAGCTCCTTAAGGAGTATAGATGTTGTTCCAGGGACAAAAAAATCCTGCTAAAGTAGGGAACATGGTTACACATCTATTTTTGGGCGATCATACTGGTTGCATCTGCTGAGAATGGCCTTTAGGAAAACAAAAGTGGAATTAAGAAGCTTACTTAAGCCCTCACCAGGTGCCTGAGTTGGTCGGAGAGATGTCCCATACACCAAAATGTTGTGGGCTTGATTCCTGGTCAGGGCACATACCTAGGTTGCAGGTTCAATCCCAAGTCAGGGCACGTGTGGGAAGTAAATGACTGATGATGTTTCTCTCTCTCTTCTTCTCTCTCTAAACCAATAAACATATCCTCAGATGAGGATTTTTAAAAAAAAGTTTAAAGATGCCTACTTAATAAATTGCCATTTCTAGGCAGAAAAGGATGGTGCCCCTAGAGAAAAGGACAGGCCCCTGACCAGAGACTCTGTGACATTGAGAGTGGGGGACCATGAAAGGGATTGTAAACAAACTGTTGGAACAAATCATTTGAATTGTGGACTGGAGACTTCTTTTCAGTATCTGCAGGGAGTGTTTCTGCTTGGATAATATAACTTTTGGTTTAAAGCATTTACCTTGTCTCGGCTATAAAATTGTACAATCATTTCTATAACCAAGTGCTTGCTTCTGCAGCTCCAGGGCACACATCTGTCACTAAGCAATAAGGTTTCAGTTAACACTCAAAGACCCCTAGGATGCCCACTTTCCAGAAGCTAATCCAGGGCAGCCCCATGAGCAGATCTGCAAGAGAGGACCCCAACATTCTCCCACCCACTCCAGCCACGTGACATTGGCCCAGTATCCTTATCACTTCACTTCACAAGGAACACCACTCCCTCCTACCAGAAGCACTCCCACCCTGCTTCTCTCCTACGCTGCTTTGGCTGCTAGAATTACCTGGCACAAGCACCTGGCTATAGCTCATGGCAAGTTCCTAGCTGAAAGCCACCTGGCCTCTGTAGGGAAGCTATAATGCTTCAGCATCAGATTTAGGTGAGAGTACACCCCAATATTTGGATATGGAAAGCAGCAGATGGATGGAGTCAAGATTCATAGATTTTGGAGTTAGTGGCCCCACTCCCTCCCTCCCATGTATATAAAACCATATTAATATACAGTCAGTTATGCTATACCTTTTCTGTTCCAAATGCAAATTTATTCCAGCGGAATTGAGATATTAGGGAACAATCTTAAATCAACACAGATTTCCTGTTATATGTGATTTCATCTGCAAAAACACAAGTTAAAGGCAGCTGCGCTCAGCCTTGAAGGGAGCTACAAAACTCACCCATCCCAAACCGCGGCCAGCTGCCTCCTTGGGCCAATCAGAGCCACACCATCCACGCCCAGCGCTGCAAACCTCCTTCCCATCGTCCCATCTCCTCACAGGAATGAAGCTCAGGGCTTCCCCAGGAGCAAGTGCCACACTTAGTGCACTCTTTATGTTCAAGATCCAGCACAAAAAACCACACCCCCTCTTTTATCATAAAATTTTTTACTACAAAATCATAAGCATGTAATTCTGTAACTTAACAATACCTCCCTTAAGCCCGCCATATGACATTTTAGGTGAAATGGTCAAACTAAAAGTATAAATTATTACACCCATACTATTACCACACTCCACACTCCAGCAGGTATTACTTCTACCGGCCCCTGTATTTCTTACCCATTTAAGCTGTGTAACGCTGTGTCGCCTGTTTTTATTAAGTTTGATTCCTGTTTGAATGTGTCACTGATGAATGTTTGAGTGTTTGTGCCGACCTCATTATTGCCACGAGCCCTGTGGTTTCAGCGCTGTTGCGCCGCCCTGCGACTTCCAGGAGGCACGCAGCATCGAATCGCTGAGCGGGGGTGTATTCCCCTGCGTGGGGCTTTGGCCATTCCAAATGGCATTATACTACGTGAAAATATACTATGTTTGGCAGCTTGCTTTTGAAAGGATTGAGACTACACCATCCCCAAATCTGACACCTTGCATACTGAATATTTTAAGCTAAAGGAATTTGAAGCAATGGCAGAAGCAGGAAGGTCAATCTGCCTGGACCCTCTCCCCTGATGCAGATCACGAGACCCTCATGAGAGGGGTGTCGTTCTCTTCCAGAGGAGCGTGGCTGGAATCTGGAGGGACAGGCCTTGTCAGGTGGCCCCCCATCACTACACTTCGCTCACACCCCAGTGTTTTCACGGCTCTCCCCTCCACCGAAGCTAACGTAAAAACAATGATACCAAAGAGAACCTAACTGACTAAATTCAGAGTGGAGAGCTGTAATAACCTTCACTGTATGTTCACACTGTATATTTTAGATGCTGCATATCGGGTGCCCCTCACCATGGCAGGTGATGTGTGCTGGCACTCGATAGAGATCAGGAGAGGGCAAAGGGGAAGGACCTGGTGTCTGGGGAATGTGCTTTCATAGAGAGCTCCTGAATAGCAACGATTTCTCTTTGCTCCTGACCTTCCCTGGAGAGTAATTCTGGAAAAAATTCTATCTGAGGGTTACCCTTCATGCACAAAGCTACAATCGGTAACGATGATGCTGATCCTTGTTATTATTATGCCATTTATTTTGCTGTGATTATTTTATTGTGCCATCCAGCACAATGATGCCCACTTTTTAGAGCTTATTCAGGCAATTATCTTAATAGCTTTATGAGGTTGATATCATTGTTCCCAGTGTATAAATGAGGGAATGAAGATTCTGAAAGGTCCAGGGAATTCTCCAAGGAGTGGCAGAGCCAACAGGGGTCAAAGCCATGTCTGTCTGACATGTGTCCCTTGTTCCCTTGGCTGCCCTAATGTTCCAGTTGCATCCCAGTTCTGAGGGAGGTGCAGAAGACTGAAGGGCATAAGTCTGCAGCAGAGATCAGCAAGTGTTTTCCGTAATGGCCACAGATTCAGTATTTTAGAATCTGTGGGCTAAACAGTTGCAGCTGTTCAGTTCTGCATTGTAGCATGGAAAAACCTGAGACAATACAAAAACGAGTGAGCATGGCTGTTCCAATAAAGCTTTATTTATAAAAACAGATGGAGGACTGGGTTTGGCCCTCGGGCCATGGTTAGTACCCCCTGGTCTGCGGGAACAGTGGATGGGAGAAGTGGTTGCAGGACTTGGAAGAATGTTGCAATAACAAATTAAAGGCCCTGTCGCTAACTTCAGATACTTCGAACTTTAGCAAGGAATGTTAGGCAAACCCAAGAGAGAAGGAGAGCGAGCGAGTGAGAGAGAGAGAGAGAGAGAGAGAACATAGAGAAATATAAAATAAATATAATGCAAATTATGAAAGTAATTTCTAAGAGCAAAAAGGAGTGGGTAGTTGAATTAGCCAAAGTGTCTTAAACAAAGAGAGTACAAAGCTGGTTTGAGAGGCAAGGTAGGGAGTGAACAGAAACAGAGGAAAGAAGATCGCAGCTCAACCTAGATGTCTGAAATGTACATGACATAAAAGGAATGAAGACTCTCAAGAAGCACCATACAACTATATATAAATAAGTAAAGGCACTGGTGTGCTTAATAAAAAAGCACATTATAAGTAAAACTTCATACTCCCCACACAGGCAGTGCCTATTAAAATAAATGTCATCTGCCCAGACTAACAAACTGATAAGACTGAATTATTGATTACCTTATGAAAGTTTTTATTTGAAATGTTCTGTGGGTTAATGCAATAATCCCATTCATTTCCCCTGTCTGCCCCCTGCTCTTCCATCTCAGCTCCAATTTCCACTTTGAATTGTAAAACAGGACATGGCTTTATCTCGAGCCCCTCTCACACTACATAACCCAGCGCTCTCTGGCGTCATCATAAGCCAGGGCCTGAAAGCCTAGAGAATCAGCTGGCAAAAAGGAGAGCAGGCTCAGTGCCATTTTCCTGCAAAGTAATTTTCAAATGAAAATTGGATGCAGTTGTATGATGAGGCTTAACTTGCCTGTGCTTGAAGCACCGGACTTAGCAGGCTCCAAATCCCCAGCTCCATGCAATGCAAACACCTTTCTGATGCTCAGTGGACTTACGGTGATGAATTTCTGCTATGGGAGTAACAGCAAAGGGGTGGACGGCTGTGGGGGTAGCAAATAATGCCCACCCTCAGCTCAAAAACGACTGGGTTGGGAGATCCGAACTAATATCTTAGTGAAGCCGGGCCAAACAGGTGATGAAAACAATTGTATAAGAAAGAGTACAGACTGCCCCCTGCCCAAGGAAATATGATTGATTCGGCTATCAAGTCAATAAGGCAGAGATGGTGTGCCTCCCTGGGTTTACTCTACCTCCTCTTTGTTCAGACCCATCGTGGGTTCCCTCACCTTGGCCCTGAGCTATAACTGAGGTATTTGCCTTCTGCTGGCATCTTGCTCTCAAATCCCATTGTCTTTCTCAATCAGATTTAACCTTAGAATCTTAACTTAGTCTCCTTAGGGCTCCATATATAATTGTATCACAGGTGAGCTTCCAGACTATTGTTCCAGCATCTCAACATCCATTTCTCTCCGTCTAGGAGCCACAATGATGGCTTTCACTTTGCTCAACTCTTTAGCTATGACACTGAACCCAGAGCAGCTCTGCCCGTTACTGCAGCTGCTAGCCCTGTGGGGTTTCTGAGCACTGGAAACACACTGGTCTGAACTGGGGCGTGCTAACAGTGTAGAAACACACACCAGATTTCAAAGATACCGTACAAATATAGAATGTAAAAGAAGGTACCTAGCTCATTCATAATTTTATAATGATCACTTGCTGAAAAGGTAGTATTTAGAATACATAGGTTTAAATAAAATATTTCCATGGAATTGCTTGTTTCCTTTAATTCTGTAAATGTGACTCCTAGAAAATTTCCTGTTACATGTGTGACTCTTATTATACTTCCGAGGACGAAGAGTTATAGAATAAGCAAAGAGCTGACTAAGGGAGCAAGCTCTGGTGTATTTGCAATGCAACAAGAACATACTCTGAGGCAGATAGTCAGATATTTTTCACTTAAGGCAAAGAGAATTCATAAATTATTTTCTAAATTGCCTTCTTTTCTGTCCTGGTAAAAATGGAATTATTTCTTGAATGAGTTGTATAACATTTGTTATCCTTTATTTATGAAGTGGTTTTGCCATTCCCGTTTGTAAGAGGGATATTTCTTCTTAGATCCAGTAGTCCCCTCCCCCCAGAGGGTAAGAGTTATGAAGGCAGAGCCTTTGGGAGCTTCAGCCCTGAATTCATAGCTCTCGAAACAGTGCCTATCCCTTTGGACTTTTGAATAAATACTCATTAAATGTTACATAGTAAGTGTTAACTGAATTGAAGTTCTCTGTTATAGGGTGTCAGTGGATTCATTGGTTATAGCATCAGAACTAGACCACACGTAATTTCTCCAGTTAAAAAAATAGAAAATAAAATGCAATCTCAGCTGAACTTTAAAAAATAAGCATTTTTAATTGAAGTATAATTGACATGCAAAATATTAGTTTCACGTGTACAACAGAGTGATTTAACACTTGTATTCATTGAAAAATGATCCCCACAGTAAGTCCAGGTACCATCTGCCACCCCATAAAGCTAATATAATGTCGTTGGCTATATTCTCCTGCTGTATACCACATCCCTATACCTCCATCCCTAGGAGGAGAAGGGGTCTTTCCAAACAAGACAGGCTGCCCCATGGATCACTGTTTCTTCTTAAGGTATTGCTACAGCCTTTAGCTGTAAAAAGTTCAATAAAGCATTAGAAATAGGTATTTTAATTCAATTCCTTAAGGACTATGTAGGATCTTCCTCACTACTCTTAACTCATTCCCAGGCAGGGTCATCTTCATTGGCACATAGCTTGAGCCTTCGAATGGGGAATCATGCTCATCAGGGCCTTGTGCTTTGGTTAATGATCTGCTATCACTGTCTTGAAATTCTTAATAATGTTGTCTTTGAACTTGTGTTTGGTAAATGAGGTCTGATGGGACAGTGGGACATGCACATGAACAGAAAAGATTTGTTCCATAGGCCATCCATAGTCACCCATTGACATGCAGCTTTCCTTATGCCCCATGAGCACAGAATTCCAGTCCACCCATAATTTGTGGGAGTTCAATGAGATGCTAAGTAAGTGCAAGGTAAATGCATTATGTCTGTGACTGAGTAAGCAGGGATGCTGATGCCCCAAGAGGCTATTCTTTCTGCTTGAAAAAGAACTTACTTCTTATGCAGAATGAAAGCAGTGTTATTCTGAGAAACAGAAACAACCAAGGAACCCTTTCTTTCTCATGCTAGTTCCGTGTATTAGTAACCACTTACACTAAAAGTGATGAGCTAGAAGAAAGGGAAAGGTAGGGCACCCCAGAATCCCTTTCCCTTTCACCCTTCCTTACTCATCTCTAAGCTAAAGGTGGACAAGAGTGTTGGTAGAACGTGCACATATCAAGAAGTGAAATAAAAACAGTTGAGTTAGTAAGACTCCCTTCCAGGAGCACACGTGTAGTTTAACAAACTGGGTTTATTCCTCATTGCAGTGTGGAATTCCCATTACCCACAAGAATCATGGGCAGTCTCAGTAAGAGGCTCTTGGAACCTATTGTAGGATTTGGGCTTTGGCTGGGTGATGCTGGGGAGGGCCTAAGGAAGCAGATGGTCTAGAATGGGCATGGTCAGAAAACGGGCATCTCAATAAATCTCATCTGTAGGAAGGGCAGCATAAAATGAGGCTACAGCTGTGACTGGTGAAGGCATAGCCATCACTCATTCAGCAAGGGAGGGCAGTGTTGGGCATTTTGAGGGTTGCACAGTGACCTGGTGGAAGTGGACAGTCTGCAAGATGAAGTCCACTAGCAGAACACATCGCTTCACTGGGAGTGTCGGGTCCATGTGCAATAACACTTAGCCCAGGCTGTGAATGTCAAATTCTGTTCCCAGACATCAAAGACTGCTTTTTCTTTTTCTCACACTGTTCTGTAAAAAAAAAAAAAGAAAAGAAAAGAAAAGAAAAAAAGACCCATATGAAGGTATTAGCTCTGAAATTTGAATCATGTAGTCTTACTAATTTTGCAAGCACATGAAATCCACTGATATTTGCATTTAAAACTGTCATCGAATAACATAAAGTGATCACTGAAATTTAAGCTAATAATTTAAATTTTTCATTACTTAGATTAACATTAAATTGGAAATTTAAAAAATAGCATGAGAAATTGAGAGAGACAGGGAGAGAAAAAAAGGCTTTACATTTTATTGCTTCTAATGACACTTTTTTCTGCTTTTTGAACAAGAGGCCCTGTGTTTTCATTCTGCCCTGGGACCCACACATCATGTAGCTGGTTCTGTTCCCAGTTTTTTTAATCTCTTTTAACTCTTGACAGTGCCCTAAAGAAATTCTTAAATCGAATGTTCTTTTGTCCTTCAGAGATCACTAGTTGCCGCCTGTTCCCCAAGTCAGAAAATGTCATAGGAGTTCAATCCCTGAGGAGTCCCTCGGCAGGTGTGTGCCTTGGTTGGTTGGGGAAGAGTCCGCAGGCTGCCTCCTCTCTTCCCAGATCCCAGCGGTAAGTCCTTTTCATGGGGTGGGAGCAGCAACAGGAAGGCTTGGAAAGGCGTGTCCCCTCCCAGTGTTCCATCTTTGTGCCTGGCTCCGTGCTGTGAGGGAGCCATACCACAACTGTGTTTTTCTGTGTAGGGTTTCTTCCTTCCTTCCTTCCTTTTTTTTTCTTCCATGTCAGAGATACCCAAGTTTTTGCTCACTCTTCAGATCAATATCTTATTTATAAACAATTTTCCAGTTCTTATTTCCAGTTGCCCCAAGGACTCCGAGCCGCAATCTCTGATTACATTTGTCTTTGATACAAATTAAGAGTGAATCTGTTTCTTAGAAAGGCTTTTTTGTATCCCTTACACAGATTATAGCTTTACAGAATAATTTACAGAAAGTCATTTGAACAGAGATTTAAAGTGACTTCATGCCACATCAGATAAGAACAAACAGATAAACTGCATTTGAAAACTCCAGAGCTTTGGGCACACCCCCTCTCTCTTTTTCTTAACAGAAAGATCTGCGGCTCTTCCATCTAGGCATTCGAAAGCCTTTACCCCAGATGCAAAGCGTCCATAGAAGCCTGGATAAGACCTTGCCCAAAGTTGTGCTCTTTCCCTGCAAACTGCTCGGACCTATCCCCATGGGTCAGTGCCATCAGCATGGGAAACACCATGCTCTTGATACGAAGTCAGAAACCTGTTTGTTTTGATGAAGTGGACAAAGGAAGAAGTAGTGGTATCCATCACCTACCTCTAACTTCCATCCCATTCCTCAAACGAGAGTCTCTCACCCTTCTGGACACCTTCTCCAGGTGGACATGCCTGAGAGCAGAGGTGCTCTGAGAGACGGCTTTATCACAGCTCATCAAAATGGGGAGCCATGGCTGTGCCGGATCTCGATCATCATGCGAGTACCCGCTGTAGTCCCCTCCATTACCACAAATACATTCTCCAATACAATATTCCATGCCTCCCTACTCCTCAGCACTTTCCTAGTTATCAGTCATTAGAAGGCTTTCTTAACAGCATTAAGGGCCTTTGCTTTTATTACCTGAGTGAGGTAGACTTCTTGAGAAAGGTATAAAAGGGAAGAAAAATCTAAGTTGGAAATATATAAGCTCTAGAGAGTGTGGCAGTTAGTGACCACCATATTGATCGAATTATGCCTGAAAGGATTTTATTTGGAGGCAAATAAAATTTTTGCCTCCACGCTATAAGAAGGAGAAGTAAGTCACCTCCTATCTAATTCCTTCAGCTAGGATACCTCTGCATTAGTAAAATGTGCAGGAAAAGAAAAAATAATCCTCCTTGTAAGAGGTGGTCCTTCTAATAGAATACATAACAAAAATCGAAGCCTTGGATTTCAGTACGAGGTCGGTGGCAGGCGTGTTGTACAACCTGGGACAAGTGCCCCTTAGCCTCTCCGAGCTTCAGTTTACCAATGTGTAAGTTGAGAAAGTCCGAGAATTCCCTAGGGCAATTATCCAAAATTGGTTTTCAAATAAGTAATTATTTTAGCCCCTGTACCCACCAGCACACATTTATTTGCCAATGACGTTTTCTTGGATCTATGGGCAAGCACTGTACATTTTGGAATCTCAGTTTCCACACCAGGCACTATGTGAAATGAACTTTGGGGGCACAGACTGTAAAGGATACGCAATCACTGCCTTCAAGGAGTTTGCTGTCTGTAAAGGCAAAAGGTTTCCAAAGCAATGTCTGTGGTTTGCTTCAGCTCTAACATTTTTTGATTCTAGGCATGAAAGCATTTCAGGGTCTACCATCTTCCACAACTAAGGCTGGTAATAAAGGAAATCACTGCATTCGGGGATTCTCTTCAAAGTGCCGCCCACCGCAGTGACAATCCCCTCTGCTGTCCCAGTGGAAGACCTTGAAGCTTCTGGTGGATAACAGGATCTCTTGAACACCAGTTTCGGGAGGGAAACATAGCAGCAAGCTCAGGTGACAGCTTCGCAGGGTCTCTACTTCAAAGAGTTGTTTCGATTTGGGTTCCTTTCTGAAAACAGGATGCAGAATGGAGAGTTGTATCAGGATCTTTAGTTGTCCATCAGAATGCTAGTGTTTGGTCTCAGTGTATGGAAATGAAGCCCCTGGCCAGTCCCACAGAGGATGGGGCAGGGACAGTGACTGTGCAGCTGGGGTGACGGATTGTCCTGGAGGATTGCATTCCTTCACGTTCTCACTTCTTTTTGTCAACACAATGTGCACGTGACACACAGCCCTGTGAAGCGAAGCCAGGGCCAACAGAACTAACACAAACAAGCTCAGGCCTGCCCTGGTGGCGGTACTAGCCTGGGTCTAACTCAGAGCAGCATTACATCATATACAACACGAAGGGCAGTAGACAGGCCTCCCTACCTTCTCAATGTCGCACCCCAGGGCAGACAATAAAGAGATGTATTCTCCTCCCACACTCCTTCAAATACTCACACACACACATGCACATTCACATGTGCACACACAGGCATGCAAACACATACACACACATACACACACCCTGCCTGTCAGTTACAAAGCAAAACTGACTCCTTGCAGAAAACCTGAGAGAACATGCTCACTCAGCTCCTTTTCCTTGGCATAACTACTGCCGGATGGAGAAGCAGTCCCACCCAGTGGGTAGGACCTCGGGCTCTGCAGTCAGGCAGGGCACAGTGCAGCCCATCCGCAACAGCCATTCTTAAGGCAATTCACAACACACTTCT
>PVKM010035198.1:0-15279 GCA_004027735.1 Carollia perspicillata
ACTGCTACACTGTTTTCATTTTGGCTGGCCTAACGGAACCTCTACCTAAAAATTCTTCTCTCCTTAATGTCCACTCAGGCTCACTCCCAAATTGTCACTACTTTCATATATTTTCCTAAAATGCCACCTGAAACACTTAAAGGGGAAGGGTCATTTGTTCTCATTCTGGAAAAACCTTTAGGTGGCTTCCACACACACACTCTCACCTACAAACCACAGTTACTTCTCAGAGGCAACACCTATTACTGCCCAGCAGCACTAAAACAGCATCGGACACAGCTGGGGCCCAGCCACCGCAGTGCTGTTCACAGAGCTTCCGGCCGCTTCGCCGGCTGCTCCAGACTTGAGAGCGACCCAAACACCCTCTGTCTTTGGGTTTTGTGTCTCTTTGAGGTGACGTGGCCAAGAAGCAGAGCATGTGGGAAATATGGAATGAAATGTAAGAACAGTGCACAAAAACGAGAACATAAAATCCTGAGTAACGCACATTAAATGGTGATTTCAGGCTTTGGAAAAAAATAGTGTCTTAGAGGCTGAGAGGCCGAGAAGGTGGGTGGCAGTTGAGGGGATGGGGGGCCCTGGGTGGTGGGAGGACTTTGGGAGCCCTCACCCATCCAGAACCCCACGGGCCCGATCCCAGGCTTCACTTCCCTCCTCATAAATGCGGTTCATCTACCCTCTTCCCGATCCCTCACCCTGGAAGCTCTGGGCTGGACTTCCAGCTGCCCCTGCAGGCCCAGGCTCTGCCCTCCTCCACGTTGCTGCACGGCCCTCACAGGTCTCTCTGGTTGGCACTGGCAGGCTCCCTGTGCTCTGGCTTCAGGCTGCCTTGGGCCACAGGCCACGTCTTGTTACATTGCAGGAAGCAACTTGCTGAGGGTCTCCTTAAGTCTGGCTGTGTCTCTTTACCCAAAGCAGCGGCTGCCCCCGTCTGCCCTTGAGTTCAGGCCTGGATGCTAACCGCCCTGCTGGGACCACCCCAGGGGACATGCCTCATCCCCGTGTCTTCCCCACGGCCACCCACAAAGGGGGAACAAGCCCTTTAGTAATTTTGGCAAATTACCAAATTCTAGGGCTGTTGGCTCAGCCAGGACCTCGATTGGTAATGATTCCTTGCTTTGTCAAGTGTATTCGGCTGATTCCAAGACCCTGAAGGACCAACGCAGGCCTTGCAGTGTGGGAATGTGGGCATGTGGGCGTGAGCAAGGGAGGGCTGTCCTGCCAGAAAGGAATGCATGGTGCTGTAGAGGGGAGGCCGAGTTATTGCAAAGTTTGCCGAGGAGGAGCCTGAAGCAGAAAGTGTGGGCAAAGCGGTTAAAACGCGTGTGTTTTTTACCCCAGGAATGGCCCTGTGCTGGGGTGCAGGGCATGGTTATACAGGGGCCCCGCACTAGTTGGATCAGCTCGATTTTCTGCACCACACGCTCCACACACGTTCTTGCACATGCTCCGGTGCGGCTGCGCTGAGACCCAGAGCGCGAGGGACGGAGCGCTGAGAACAGAGGTTCCAAGGTGGCCATGCCACTTGCGGGCTCAGGGGCAGGGGGAGGCACAGGGCCACTGCCATGCCTCTGGGGGGGGTCAGCCATGACATACAGAATGGGCGTGACTTCCCTACCCTATGTCACTCACAGCCTGTTTGAAACTTGAAGGGGCGCTGCCATAAGGCCTTTTTAGAGATGGTATTGTTTTCTGCAAATTACTTGAAATGTTTGTCGTATGACGATGTGGAAACACTCTCAGAGGAACGAGAGGGAAAAGAGGAGGACACCTAATTGCCCCGAACACACCGAGGACAGTGAGGATTTGATTGGTTCTAGACCCCACACTCCCCTGACGCAGTTTCTCTGCTGTGTGGAGGGCTGTGAGTCACACTGACGCCAATCACCCAACATGCTCCGTCTGAGTGGCTTGGGGTGTTTTCCACACAAAGTACAGTGACTCACCACCAAAAGTCCTCATTGGGGTTTCATGTTCAAGGGTTTTTTTTTTACTTAAATTCTTTTTTAAATTAAATTCTTGAGCCTGTGTCTGAAAGGTTCGTTTCCCCCTCCACAGTCCCTTTCCCTGTGTTTGTTTTCTTCACCAGAATTGGTTCCGATCACACCGTGACACTGACAGTTCTGAGAAGGGAAAATCAGCCAACGTGAGCGGACGGGGCTACCCAGCCAGTCGCCGCACGTCAGCTCCTCCACCCTTTCTCTCCTTCCCTCTGCTACCACCATTCTTACCACCGGGGCCCCTGAGGCCTGCAGATTAGACAGTTTGCTAGTGACAAAGCTGCTTGGGGACCCGCGTCTCCCTTTCGGTGTCTCACTTCTCAAAGGGAGGCTTCATGCTTTCTCAATCAGAAGACAAGGCGAACCTCCCAAGTGGTTCCCAACAAGACACGGCTGCATTTGCAGAGTGAGGGCTGCACAGGGCACAGCACGTGACGTGCCTAAGACAGCTGGTGGCCCCACTGTCACTACTTCAATCTCTAAGGTGACCCCTTTTTCTGATGGACCGATTTTCGATCATCTTCCTTTAACGGTTTTGCATTCTTTTACTATTTGCATTGAAATACGCATTTCGATGTTTTAACCACAAACCTTAGATAGAATATCTCCACATTTAAATAATAAATAAGTTCAAAAATAAAAATGAATAATGCCCTTAATAAAGACTGAATTAATAGCATCATTTGTAACTAGCTATAAAAGTTGCTGTTTTAACATTAAAATGAGGTTTCAGACAGAGGAAGCCACGGCTCCACCTCCCCACGTGCTCACCGGACAGAGTCATGCAGAACCCTCTGCTCTTCTGGGCACTTACGAGAAAAAATTGATTCCATTTTGCCAAGTGAAGCCTTAACTAGGGTCTGAGGTGTGAATAAAATCTAAGGAAACTGTTTCCCCGAGGACACGCGTTTCCGCAGGCTCAGGGGCTGGCCCTCCAGGTGACATGGAGAGAATGCGGAGGCCCCGACGCAGAGGCAGAAGGCACACACGCTCACCCTGGTTTTGGCATCGATCTGACCGCCTCGGTCCAGCAGGAGCTTCACCATGTTCGTGTTTCCCCTTTTGGAGGCCACGTGCAGGGGCGTGATCCCGTTCTACAGGGAGAGGAGGCAGGAGCGGGATGTGAGGGCACGGAGGGCATGCACACAGGGCACGGGGCCGGGGGGTGGCCTAGGAGGAAACCTGACCCAAGGCCCCTACAATTCAGTGCGTCCACTACAAGGAGCAAAAGGCACACGAACCACAAAGCACTGCAGTTAGAGAATAAAATGGAATGAAGCTACAGAACTAAGTTGCTGCCACACAGGTACTGGGCACGCACCTGCAGCATAGAAAGAAAATTTCAGGGTCCTCCTGGGACGGAGCCCGAGCCCCAAGCCCGTCCTTCTTTCTCCAACCCCGCAAACACAGAGAACCGAGGGCTGAGAGCTGCCTGTGCTGTGAAGTAGGTACAAGTATACCTGCCGACACCCGGGGACCCGGGGAGAGTAACTCTCACAGCCACCTTCAGAGTGACTCAGTTTGAGAGTAACCCAGCAGGGTCAGGGCAGGAGATGTCCAAGGGTAAAAACACCGCATGCATGAATTACGGTTATTTCATTGGCTGTCCTACAGTGTCATTATGGTGAGGATATACATACCTGATCCTTTGTGTCATAATTTTGCAAATGTTCAAATATCTCATCTACTTATTCATGTTATGTATGTGTATGCCCTGTGCCATTGAGTCACCCTGACTCTGGGCGACCCCATGAACGGGTGACATGCCCAGGGTCCTGTCCTCACAGCCCCGCTCAGCCCAGGAGACTCAGCCTGTGGCTTCTTTCAAGGAGTGAATCCATTGGGTCTCCTCTCTCCCTGCTGCCACTCTGTCCCCAGCATCACTGTCTTCCCCAAAGAGCCTCGCCTGCTCGTGAGGTGCCCAGCAGGACAGCTGCAGTCTGTCATCTGCCCCAGTGACGTTTCCAGCTTATTTGCCTAGGACCCACTGGTTTATTTTTCTGGTGGTTCCGGATCTCCAACACCCTATTGCAAATGAGTCTGTGTTTCTCATCGGCCTTCTTCACTGTCTGACACTCACATCCGCACGTAGTAACTGGGAAGAGGAGGGGTGGGCAGTCCCAGCGTTGGTCTCTAAGGACACGTCTGGGCTCCTGGTGACCTCCTGATTCCTCCACTGCTGCCCTTCTGAGTCTCAGCCTGCTCCTGACACCTTGGCTGCCATCTGCACTTGAACTGAGGACAGAACCAAGGTCAGCACAGGCTTTAACAGTTCTGGCATCCTCACTGTCTGTGTTGAAGGTGTGTGTTTCTTCTGCAGCCATGATTTCTGTCTTCCCGAGGGTCAGAAGCAGTCCTGCTTTGCCACTTTCTTCTTGAGCTCTCGTCAGAGGTCGTTTCAATCCTGGCTCCTTTCTGCCAGGGAGGCGGGGTCACTGGCAGAGCTGAAGTAACTGGTATTTCTTCCACCCATGTTTCCTCCTCCTCCCTCTGCCCACGACCTAGAGCTTGCTTTCCTTTTTACCTGCAGCAGTGTCTACTCGTGTTCTCCCTAATGATATTTCCAGTTTCAGTCCATGGTCGTCCAGGTTCTTGGTCGGTCACATTTACCTGTGCAAATCTGCAAGTTGTTGGCTTTGTAGAACCCCGCACACTGGTCTGCTACACGTCGGAGCCCTTGTCCCAATTTTCCGATACTGGATTCTGCTGTTTCCTGCCATTGGGTCCCAGTCTCATACAATTACCAGTGTGTCTCATGCTGTTGGTGGGGAGTCCGTTCTGTTCCAGGTGCGTGTGTAAAGCTTCCCCTTCCTCTCCGCCAGCCTCCAGAGCTGGAGCGCAGACAGAATGGTGGTTCTGTCAGCTGGTTTTCCTGGAAGCCTGATGGATTTGGTTGGTCGACCTTGCACTGCAGCCCCCAACTGCAGGAGCTGCATCTTGCCTGTGTCAAAGCCACCCCGTCTCCTCTGAGCCTGTCGTCTCCAGGGCAGAAACGCCCCACTGCGGTCACTCAGGCACCACAGTGGGAGGGGGTCCACTCCCCCTCCCACAGCCCCAGCTGACCTCCATCCTCGCTCCGTGTTCCGGCCGCACGTGCCAGGGGCAGCGATCTCTCCTCCTGCCATAGTGCGCAGGCGCCCTTCCACGCCCCTCCTTGTTTCACTGAGTTTCACAGCTACCACTCAGGGAGTCCTTCCAACGGAGAATGCAACAGGGCGTCTTTGACGCGTTTCAGTGAGACTCTTTATATAGGCAAATTCTCAATTCATTAAAAAAAATTTCCTGTCAAACTGTGTACCCGACGGCCATCATGAAGACTTTGGATAAATGTCCTGACACGTTTTATACTAAATGGTTTGACAGTTCAAGTATTTACTGACTTGGAGCTGCTCATTCATGATTCATGGTGTGATTTTTACATCTAACTGCTCACAGGGATGTCTGAATTAAGATCCTCCTTAACTGTCACAGATGATTTGTGCATGTGTGAATACATGATTTGTGTGTGTGGATACATGATTTGTATGTGCGTGAATATATTATTTGTATGTGAACACAAGGTTTATGTGTGAACACATGGTTTGTGTGTGTGAACACATGGTTTGTGTGTGAGCACATGGTTTGCACATGTGTGGACACATGGTTTGTGTGTGAATACATGGTTTGTGTGCGTGGACACAATGTGTGCATGTGTAAACACATGGTTTGTGTGTGAATACATGATTTGTGTGTGTGTGAACTCACACGTTCTCATCACTCACGTGTTGGGCTGTGACAGCGTCCTGTGAGTTGAATAAAGAAATGAGGACCCTGCCTCTCCAGCCCAGATGCAGGGAAGGGAAAGGACCCGCGCCCCCTGGCGCTGCCCGTCACCTCAGTGCTGTCTACTGCAGGTGCCGCATGCATACCCTGGCCGTGAAATCCACTGCAGCGCCGCGGTTGAGGAGCAGGGTGGCCACGTTGACGTTCCCGTAGTGGGCAGCGATGTGCAGAGGGGTGAAGCCGCTCTACGGGAAGCAAAGAGGCACATTGGTAAAGCGTCCCTTCCACAGGCCTAAGTCACAGGGTCACAGACAAAGGCACATGGGGACTCTGTCTCCCTGACACGGTAGCCACACAGCCCAGACAGCAGACTCCGTAACGAGACTCACACTCAGTGCTGTGAGGGGTAAGGAGCCGGGTCTGTGCACAGGTGAGTGATGCTCCCACGTTTCCTGGTGTAATTTCTCATTACCTTAAGTTATCTGTTTACGAGATTTGCTATATAAACAGACCCAGGTTTCTTGAGTTGGTATAGCGTTAGAGAAAAACAGTATGATTGAACAACGAAAGGTTTCAGCCATGAGAATAATGTAACTATGAATAAAGATGTTTTCTCCAGAGAAAACCTCAAAATTGATGCTCTTTTAAAAAATGATTAACAGCAGAGGTTGGCGCCGTATCTTTGGAAGACACTGACGTGGGCCAGCCCGTCCACACGGACACGCCATCGTGATATCCACCACTGTCACTGCAGGGCTCAGTCAGACCGCCTTGTTAAACGGGGAAAGTTAAAAAAAATTAACCAGCACACTTGGCATCAATGTGAATATAAAATTTCAAAAAAAATTAGTGGAAGCTGATTTTGAACATTATTTAAACCAAATTTCATCCAAAATAAAATAAGATGGATACAAAATAAAATAAAATGGCTATAAAGTAAAAGAAACAGGTTAAATCAATTGTATGAGCATTAGGAATGGTTACCCTCAGAATGTTTAAAAATGAATCTCAAACTCTTACATGGAAGAAAAATGTATTTTCTTTCCTTTCTTTTTCTGATGAAAAACTAGTAGAAAGGTTTGCCATTTTCACAACATAAGCCTAGTAATTTCTATTACTAAGAAATGCAAAGCGGTATCATCCTTGCTTTGCAATTCCCGCAATTTCATCACTTAGTAAAAGATCACAGAGACACCCAAGACCGTCCCCAATAGACGGGGCCTGGGTCCTGCAGTCACGAGGTCATTCTGTTTGGTTCTCCTTTATCTGAAATGAACTTGGATGTGTTCAGTGTGTACTTCTTTTAAGAAATATTATCCGAATCACAAGTCAGCTCCCTCAGTGACAGAAGTCCCTCTGTGCCACCAGCCACGTGGGCTGCAACCGATTTCTGACAGCAGAGACGCCAGACACAAAACGGTAACGGTAACTCTCCACCCCAATCCCACTCCCAGGTCAGGGCATTCTTATTTTGCATCTACTTGATGCCAAATATTTATGTCAAAATAGAGGGAAAGAATCAGTCTACAACCTGGCTCTTGTTACAGAATGTCAAATTGTTATGATTTAGGAACTAACTATGTGTTTTTCATTTTTGTTTTCATTGTTCTTATCACCTGGGCATGTCCCAAACGTGTGTCTATGATTCAGGTCACAGTGTAATTACACAAAAAACAAAGCAAACGCTGGTGAATCTTTTTCAAAATATTTTAGTGGAGTACTGTTACTTTTGTGTTTGCAAAAATAAACTCACTCCTTGCCTCCCTTCCAACTGCGATGGCTGACCTGGCGCTGGGGGGAAGCCTGCTGGGGACGGGGACTGGGCTCCCTCCCATGGGTCCTGAACAAGATGTGTGTGACTTGGCAGAAACCTGCCAAACTGCTGCTTTCAACACAATGCTTAGAGCCAATATTGGTTTCAAAAATGTGTCTGAGTCACCGGAAATCACCTAAAAAAGTAAAGGTATCAAAACCGGTCACTGAGAAGCCCATCTGTATGGTTTCAGTCTTGAGCAACTTCACCAAGCAGACGGGCCCACTGTTTCCGAAACCTCCGACCTGAGCGTCAGGAACCGAGATGCAGCCGGAGAAAGGGTGTGAGTGATGCAGGCATGTTTACGTCTCAGTGGCCACTGCTAACAAACAGAACCCCAGAAACGCACCGCTCTCGGTGAATGCTCAGTGTGAATGCTGGGTCCGCCACCCAGTGGCCATGAGCGGTCAGCTAAGTGAGAGTCGTCCCATGTGAACAGGCACTTCCCTCGTGTCTGGGTCAGTGTCTGTGACGCCCTTTCAGCAGTGCTTGTCGGGGCCTCTGGGTAGCAGCCACTGCCAAGGAGAGGCCCCTGGTCACACCCAGGTGCACAGGCACACACTAAAGGTCTGTGTTGATGGATGAGGCCTGATTTGGCTTGTGGAAAATAGATGACCTGATGACCTGATGGCAAGGATGGTGAGACTCACGCTTTGCTCAGGTGCGGTCACTCTCGTTGCTGCCCATGCACATGTGGGACAATGTCACCGACACGGGCAGCTGTGAGGGGATGGCAGGGGGAGGCAGGGGGGTGGACAAACCCCCCTCACTGGGCTGTGCTGACCTTGACCCGGAGAACCCCTGCTACGAGGGGTCACAGCCCAGTGGCACTCGTAACCATGTTGCTCATTCGGCACGTGCACACTCAGGGACAGTTTTGTTCCACGCTCCACTCTCGTGAGCTACTTATGTAGTTTCACTGACTACATAATGCTTCAAATAGGCTACATTTGAATTATCCATTTCCCTTAATTATGGGGAGAATTTCCAAGCTAATTTCCTAATAGTGGAAGTCCCAATCATTAGTGGGAATTAGTGAGCATTTGTTCTAATCGAACAAAAAACTGAAAACATAAAATCAAGTCAAAGCAAGCACGTGCTAGGAGAGCAGATACTGTACCTCGGTCGTCCTATTCACCATCATCTGAGGCGGTGTGCGGAGAGAAGAGGCAGACGTTACACATTGCAAAGCGAGGAGACAGGCCGCCTGCGCGGCTGGACGGTCCCACACACGCCCGACATGCGCGGCTGGGAGGCCCGTAACCCCACACCACGGGCCCGTCTTTCTAACGCTGCTGTTACTAGTTTTTACTGGAAATGGAATGAACGGGCAAGTTTCTAAGGAGCTGGCCCTCGTTGTTGAAATGGCATCTACTCATCTTTTTGTGGCTGCGCCTGGCGGGGTCCCCGTCCTCCTGAACCTCCTCTGAAGGGAACCTGAGTCTGGGGCAAGCGGGGCCCCGCCCTCCCATCTGGGAGCCCACCCGGCGGCCTCACCTTGGACTGCACATCAGCGTTGTGGTCGTTCTGCAGCAACAGGGCGGCCGACTTGGTGTCGTCCTTCCGGGCAGCAATGTGCAGCGCTGGCAGCCGCACCTTCCCCTTGGTGTCATTCTCCAGCAGGACAGCCACGGCCTGGTCATGTCCTTGCTGCAGGGCCACCGCCAGCGGCGTGAAGCCATCCTGCAGGAGCAGAAAGGACCCTTCCCTGACTTGAGGGGTCTAGGGCTCGGCAAAGCTTAGACAGACAGACAAGCAGAGCGGAAGGCCGGAGGAGACTATAACCTGTCACCTGGGGACCAGGGACAGCCCCCTCACACTGGGAGGGTCGTCAACGCCCCGACCGCACTGCATGGCTGCTGCAGCTTCCTATAGGGCCATTATGTTCAGGATCTATTCAGGGCTGGGCGCCTAAATATTTTTACATGTTGCTTCTTCTTGTTGGGTCCACCCCTTCGCCATTACAGAATAGCCATCTTGGCCTTTTATTACAGTTTTGCTTTAAAGCCTGTTTTGTCTGACACAGTGCAGTGACCCCGGCTTTCTTGTGGGTTCTGTTTGCATGAAACACCTTTTTCCAACCCAACTGGAGAGCCACGGTTTTCAGCCTTTCTCCTCTCAGGGCACACGAACTAGTCACTAACCTTCTACGGCACACCCAAAATACTTCATTTGCCGATCTGACAAGAAAACAGACACAATTTTGACCTGAGGTCCGTGCCCCTGACTCGATAGTCAGGTACCTCGAATTTTAAAGATTCTCCCAGCATGCGGCTGGCTGAAAGTCGCTGCTGTGGACTTGTGTGGAAATCGTTTGCATCAAGAGCTTCCTACCGCATGTGCACTGCCACAGTGAGAATGGAGTTTTAAATAAGGACTGAGTTTTAAATAAACCTACTTCTTAGCAGAATGGAAGCGTAAAGCACACAGTATTGCAAGATGGGAAGTGGCCCAAAGTTAGAACTCTGGCACCAGTGACGCACTCTGGGCCGGAGGAGGGGACAGCCGGTGGATGGAGCGGGATTTCAAGTAAGAACCCAGTGATGTGACCCCCGCTGAAGTGCAGGCTCTGAACCGCACACGGCCACCGCTCCAGGCTGCAGCAGCCACGTCCGGGCCTGCGTGGTTGGGACGAGGCACGGGCGTCCTGCCGGCTGCACGGGAAGGTCAAGGAGCCGAGATCAGTGAAGGGGCTGTCAGCGGCTCACCTCGGTGGCGGTGCTCTGGTTGGCGCCATTTTCCAGCAAGTACTTCACGACGTCAATGTGGTTCTCCTGCGCAGCCATGTACAGGGGGGTGAAGCCATTCTGAGGACAAGCCATAAAGAAGACGCATTCAGTCATTCCTTGGTGACACTTGAACCAGGGAGGGGCACATACACGGCAGGAGGGGACAAGGCAGTGGAGTGGCACAGCCCAGGTCACGCTCTGCCCCGGAGAACGAAACGTGCCCTCACTCCCGTAAAGCTGGACACCTGCGGGTGAGCCAGTGCCCGTAAGCCACGACTAAAGGAAGGAGGAGATGCGCCTCCTTCTCTCCCTGTCTTCATCTCGGGACCAGGGACGCACATCTCTCAGCTCCTGGCTCTTGTTACACCAAAGATATTCAGTGTCTGGATGTCCAGGCATTCTGTGATACGCGGAAATCTTGCCACATGTGGTGAATGTGTTCAACAGCATTTCTATACCATCCTCTGCACTTATCAACCCACAAGCTATTTAAACAGACCACCATCATCTTGGATGCACACAGCTTGCTCACTCACACCCTCAAAGGCATAAATGACTACTCACTCCACCGCGGACCAACAGAGATTGCACATCCGATTAAAAAATTAAAAATCTGTATTTTAATGTTCTGAATGAAGTAGCCAGGTTTAAATTTTTTTAAATCCTTGCCCAAGGATATGTTTATTGCTAGAGAGAGAGAGGAAGGGAGGGAGGGAGGGAGGGAGAGAGAAACATCGATGTGAGAGGCAAACATTGACCCCAACTGGGGATCGAACCCACAACCTGGGCATGTGTCCCGACTGGGAATCACACCCGTGACCAGAGTCTATGGGATGACACTGCCCCCCACTGAGCCTCCGGGGCCAAGGCAAGCCTGTTTCTATGGGAAAGTCAGGTCTAGATTTAGGTCCCTGAGAGGAACTCCGCTGCAAGTGCATCCTCTGAGGGACGACACTTCATGGGTTACCGCCCTGGTCACCATGCGGGTCCCATGCATCGTCTTCCTCTGAACCAGCCTTCATGAGTGTCCCAAAGTTTCCCCAGCTCTGAGGTCAGGATGATTCAAATTACTTCCCTGAATATATTATAAGCACACAGCTGCAAAGGATGTAAAAACCCAATGGGTCCTAATTACAGTCACACAATAGGCTATTCTGGGTGCTCTGCAGGAGCACTTAGGGCGAAGGAACACAAGACACAGTTAGACACTTGCTTGGTAGCTAAGAAGGCATTTTGTTCAGTAAAACACCATACAGTTTCTCAGATGATGTGCGTCTGACACTTCTTTGCCAGGTTACGGTGCTATGAGTTATTTCCACCACCTTCTTCTCTCCAGAGGTCTCCTTTAAAGGGTCAGCCACTCCCATCTGATAACACCACAATGATTCGTGCTCTGAATCTTCCCAGGGAGATTCAGTTTATGGGGTTTCGTCACAACTCTGCCATTCAGGCCACTTAACACACACAACTGTGGCCATTCACCTGGGGCCACACCTCAAGCAGTACGATGGTGGGGGCTGAACCGGATGGACGCCCAGTGCACGCCCCTTCCCCGCCTCCAGGCCCTGGGCATCAGAGCAGAGCCTCGGTTCCCTGCAAAGCCCTCAGCCCGGGTGGAGCAGGGCTGACAGGCAGCCACAGCAGGGTGGTGTGGCCGTCTGGATGGCCGCCATCTGGAGCTCCCTAGGACAGGAGGATTCCTCTGGTTTTTACTCCCAGAGGTGAGAAGTTGAGGGTGGTGGTGGAGAAGAGAGGAGAGGCTACGCCCTTCCCGTTTGTTATTTAACCCAGAGCCATAGGGGACGTCTCCACAAGCCACTCAGCCTGAATAGACCTAAACCTGGCGCTGGGACCAGAGCTGCCGGGAACTCATTCTGAGCCTCTGGCCCTTTCGGCTGCAGCAGCATGCCGTGTGCTCGAGCAGCAAGGTGGACGGTAAGGCTGGCCACCAGGAACACGACTGAAAACGTGGTACCCCCACTGCCTCTCCCGCAGTACCCTGCCATCTCCTGGTGGACAAATCTCAGAGAAAACACAGGAACTCTTCTCCACATTTCCAGTTGCACGCCCTGGTGCACCCTGTGCCTTGGCCTGAACTAATCTTCCTGAACACAGTGGCGCTCAGCTGGCCTGTTTGAACGTCACAAGCACACACGCCAAGAACGTACCTGTTTACTCAAGTTGGAGTCGGTTTTGTTTATTTGCAATGAAGGCGCCCTAACTGAACAGACAGCCACACTTAAAATAGACGTTATACTGTCAAATTACCATATTTGGCGTGTATAATGCACTTTTGCCCAAATTTTTGAGGGAAAAATAAGGATGCATATTTTACTTGGGTAGTACTAATTCCGTATCTATGTAAATGTTTTTAATTCTTTTTTATGGTTATGCGTTGAAAGTGTAATTCTAGAAAGCAATAACAATATCTGTATGCAAAATTATACCCTGGAATATGATAATAGGTTTTGTTTCTAAATATAAGTAAGTAAAAAAATTGAATTAAAAAATTAAGATGTAAGATTTTTTTTTCAGAAAGTTTGGGCTAAAAACATGGGAGCCCATTATACACAGCAAAATACAGTAGTTAAAAATAAAGCCTTTTCCAGGAAACTCGGTGTATCACAAAGTGATTCACAGAAACAAAAGTAACCCTGAGACACATCAGCAGAAAAAACATGAAATAGATTTTTAAGAATGAGGTTAAACTACAAAAAAGCAAGTCAAGTGGGTCATTTTCAGGAAACATATTTGTTCTTCCAAGCGATGAGGCTTTAAAATCACTTTGTCTGTGTGAACGGCAAATACAAACGAAGGTGTTCGGTGGTAGGTCTTCTTCCACTGCTCTTTGTGCACACACAACGCTAACTCTTATTTAAGCTGTTAGTGCTTCATCTCTCCCTGGATGGAGCATTTTCTCCCTTTATCACATAAAATTTTACAATAATTATATAAATGCTTTTATGGTGTGTATGTAATCAATAATTTTTTAAACTAAAATTAAATTTGCAGATATTATGCCCTAATTATTCTCCATTGAAGCCATGAAAATGTCTCCATATCAGAGATAAAACATTAACATATAGTTAAGAAATGTTTTAATAGTAAAATTGAGTGGAAATTAATTCCATGATAATTTTCTTTAAATAAATTTTTCTAGACTTTCGAATTGCTGAAAAACCCGTGGTTCAGATCTTCAGTATATAATACAGTTTGCTTGGCATGTAGCGCAAACGCTTTAAAAATGTGTCTCCTGGGCAGCCTCGTACATGACCTGGTCACTGAGAAGCAAGAGGCAGCGTGTCGCCTCAAGAAGCAAAACGACCGGCCATGGCGGGCGAGCCCGTGACGCTGAGAAAATGGGGTCAATAACATCGACTGTGGGGGCTTTGGCTTCCTCCCAGCGGGTGAAGGTCATAACCCTGAAACAACTGTTTTGAATTAAGCCACAGTGATAATTTAATTTCTCACTGTTCTGTTATTCTGAGGTTGAAAAAATACACTAAGGATCAAAGAATTTTAACTCGCCAGATTAAAATACTCAAAATAAGTTGTAATTCTTTTCCTTCTCTCACACCTTACACCAAAAAACAGCAAACAAACATTTTTAATTAATGATTAACCACCAGGTCTCCTCTTTCTACCCAACTGCCTCAGAGAAAAGGAAATGCTGGTTCAAGCCTTTAAAGCCACACCTAACGCATCCAAACGCTCACGGCTCATTTGGGCCAACTCATCCAAAGCCGCTTCCTCTCAACCCCGTGATGGCCACGCCGTGCGGCCTGCGCTGCGTCAGCAAACACAGAAGGGAAGCACATGGCGCTCTCGTAATGCCCAGGCCCGCGTCAGAGAGCCTGCGTGTTCAGTAACACAGAGTCCCACTTCCCTTGGCCACTCGAACCGTTTTTGCCATTTCCTGATTGGGGCATTTTTGCTCGCCGGGTCAACACTGAAACACACCCTCAAGCAGTGAAGACACACAAACTCACCCACTGGTGCAAACATTTTTTCTTAATTTCCCCAAGAAAAAGTTTCCTTTTGTTTTATTCCCAGATATCTGCTCAAGTTTTCTCAGTTACTCAGCAGTGGTCAACCCCATGCTCTTCCCACCTCCCGTCTGAGGCGAACAGTTTGGGGCCCAGGCAAGGTCCTGTTTCCTGTCACATTGACAGCAGGTCAGCAGGCTCGGCAAAGGCTGTGCGACACGGCGACAGCTGGAGGGCCCGAGGCCTGGCGTGGCGCTTGGCCCTGGTGCAGGCGGCCTTGGTGCCAGCCGAGCCCCTCGGAACGACTCCAGAGGTAGCTGGGCAGCCAGAGCAGGCACTGTGGGGGCCAGGAAAGGAAGAGGCCCCAAAATCACCAACCCCACACGGTGCCCTCAACCTCGAATAGCTGCTGACTTGTTCTAGTTCACAATTTGCTGCAACAGAGCCCCAAAGAGTGAACCCTGCCCACGTAGTGGTCCGAAAGCTCACGTAGACAACACCTGGAACCACTGGTCACATGCCCACACCTGTGTGCTTCAGAATACTTATTTGTAATCTCGCCCTTGAAACACACTCACATTCACCAGGACTTACACACACATACAGTCAAAACCTGCACCGATAGTCAAGGTGAGGCATGTGGAGACGGGGTCGGCTTCAGAAAATCGAAGACAGGCAGAGCCTGGAGGAGCTGGAAGAGGACGCTGGGCCCTAGCAGCGGCAGAAACAAGAGACGTGCGGCAGGCGAAGAGAGTCGTCATAGTTTTGAAAAAAGAACACTTGCTGACCACCATGGAGAATCTTGAGTTCACCCGAGGGACAGGGAAGGCAGGGTGTCTTCTCCCTGAGGCTGTTCCTCGGAGGAGCTGGGAGAATCGGCAGCCGGGGGGACATACTCCAAGTAGCTCCTGGAGGGGCCAGCCGCAGCCACCTGTCCCACAGACGGCAAGGTGGCCCAGCTGAGACCGAGGCTGCCTGACTCCAACCTC
>PVKM010035199.1:0-15268 GCA_004027735.1 Carollia perspicillata
GTAGCATAGACGGTGGGGAGAAAATAGACAGGGAGAGGGCAAGAGTAGTGTGGGAAATGTAGAAGCTAAAGAACTTATGACACATGGACATGAACTAAAGGGGGGGAGTGTGGGTGGGAGGGGAATGAAGGGGGTAAATGGGACAACTGTAATGGCATAATCAATAAAATATATTTTTTTAAAAAAGAAGGAGGGCCCGGCTTCCCACCCAGGTGTTTGACTCCATGATCTGTGCATCCATTTAACTGCTTCTCAAAGCTGTGTCTCACATTCTGCTCAATTCTTACCAAGAAGGAAGTTTATTAGAGTAATAAGTGACCTACTGACATCAGAAGAGGACAAAGTGTTGTCTTGCAATACCTGTCTGTTAAATTGATTATGTACGATTTCCTTTTATTTCACTGTTGGTTACCACCTAAACACATAACATCATCCATCTGAAAAATACTTATTTATCTGCTGATCTGTACACTCCATATATATTCAGGCCCTGAAATTATTTTGCTAGAAATAATTAAAATTAATCACACATTTATTCTGTATTTCAAATCAGGCATGACACAACAATATTATGTTATACGCCCACTATGACTTTAGTTATTAGTAACAGAATCATATCTCATATCCTCAAACCTGTGATACTCATTTCTCTCACTCAGCCAACACTGTAGTGTTATGAATACAATAGTCCTATTTCCAATTTAAGGACTGCGAGAACATGTAGGCTTTGTTGAAAAATTGGAAATAGGTTACTTTCTACAATGAAATTACAGTTTAATTGTTAAAAAGAAGAAACTATGAAGAGTAATTTGATTCTAAAAAATATATCAGCCAATGTCATCATACCTAGTTATAATGATTATGATATCAACACAAAATAAAACAATAGAAAATTAAATGATGACCATGAATTGTAACTTACAAGGCTTAAACCAAGGTTTCTTTACCTGCATAATTTGATCTTTCATCACTTTCTATTTTACAGTTTTATCTTACCATTTCTCCAAATACATTGCAAATACAAGCACGACCGTCAAACACAACACTGGCTCTGAGGCCTGAGCAGTGGCCTTTGCACAGGCCCGCATGTGGGGAACCTGCTGTTTTTGGCTGATCCTCTAAAGGAGTAGCATTGCTACAATGTCAGGGTGGAACTCTGATGACTTCCATATTCCCACTTGTCCACGTAGGTTTAGATTTATTCTTACCAAGATGGTTCTGAGAACATAATACAGACATGCCATGTTAAGGCAGTTGGTACTGCCTCTGCTCAGCACCATACTAAGTTTCTTTACCAGTTAGTCTTTCCTCAGTGCTATTACAGGTTTGGGACACTGAGAAAGAGTTAAAGATGTGACCTGAAGACACAACACACCTAGAGTTCCAATGAATTGGAAACATTATTCTTAAAACATAAAAAGAGTGCCCTGTAAGAAGAGAAATAAATAAACTTTAGTATAAGTGATAGAGGTAACTAAGCATCACTACTCTCAGCAATGAGCCCTATCAAATGTCACCGTCTAATTTTAAAACTCCCAGCACCAGAATATAAAAGTGTTCTCTAAAAGCAAGTAGTGGAGTATCCCACTCACTTTTCCATTTATTTATACGTAAATTCACCAGAAAAGTGGCCATGAATAAATATTACCTCCTTATTCTACAGTTAGAGAAACAGATTTTGATGGATTAATTAAACCGAGAACACAGCTAGATAAAAAAGGGAAAGATTTTCTCCCTATGGTTGGAGATGTATTCTAAAATTATAAAACTTTTACTTTACTGTTGGGAACCACTCTGTCTGGTTTCAGGAGGTGTGGTTACAACTGGCTAAGACTGAGTGAGCGACCTCCAGACTGTGAGCCACTGAGGAAACAAAGCTTATCTCCCTGGCAAGAGCGCTGCTTCTGCCATCTCTAGCCCCCAACACTTGGTAGGTTAGTCAGAGTGTATGGGTAAGACCTGTCAGAGAAGGGGCAACCCAGGCAGACACGATCATGTGGGAGGCCATCTAGAAAGGACTCGGGGGCTGCAACAAAGTGAGGGTGAAGGACCCTCAACCCATGCCCCCCGCCCCCACCTGCCACCGGTTGTTTTGACATAGCCCGAGTCCTCTTTCCATTTGGGAGAAGCTCTGGGAGAAGTGCTTCCTGGATCTAATCCACTTAAGCTTGAATCTTGATGGGGAGGGGCTGCAGCCCTCTGCCAGACAGAGCAGTTTCTGGGGTAATCAGGCATAAGAAAGAATATGTAAAATCTTGTGAAACCTGCTTTTGTTTAGAATGTTCTCAATTAAATAAGAATCCAAGCAAGAAGTGAGTTTGTCCCTCAAAGTTTTATGGCTCTTTAGCTCTCTGACCCTGACTCAAAATAGGCCCTCAGAGTTCTTTGTTATCTATTTTCTGACCCTTACTGCCTGACATTGATTGATGAGCTTTACCTGTATCCCTGTGTGTTACGAACCTAATAAAAAGCCATTGAGGAAGCGGCTCTGTGCCCTTCTCCTTTGAGTGATTAGCCACCTTTCCTCCCCAAGCAGATCATGTCTTGGTAGCATTATTTTCATCCATGACAGCTGGGGGGGCTCTGTGGGTGGAGCCCCCGCCCCACTTTAGGTGAAGTGAAATGAAAAAAATTAAACAAATTCATTATTATTGCTTCTCTAAGATGTCAGTTACTAAAATGGGATCGGGATAAGTGTTAGAGTACTTTACCCAGGTCTTCTACTACTTACTAACACTATACAAGGTCTGTCCAGATGGTATCTGGCCATGTAACATGAAAAATAAAGACATTTATCGAAGAAGACACAAGATACAAGAAACATTGCACATAGGGCAATGATGCCTCAGTTCCCTTCAAAGTAGGCATCTTGGGACCTCACACAGTTCCAATAGCCATCAGCTGCCTTGTTGTATTTTTCTGAATCTTGTCAGTGGTCTGAAATCTCTTCCCTTTCAAAGGTGATCTTGGTTTTGGGAAAAGCCGGACGTTGCAGGGTGCCAAAAATGTGCTGGCTGTGAGAGGGGCTGAGTCACCTTAATGATTTGATGTTTCACCAAAAACATCTACACAAGATGTGATACATAAGCAGGTGCATTGTCGTGATGAAGCTGCCAATCACCAGTTGCCCATAGCTGAGGCCTTCTGAATCACCCAAATAGTTTCTGCAGAGGAATGTTCAAGCTTAATGCAAAATCTGATGCAAATTCATTGCTGTACTCATTTTTTTGTGTGTGAAAAGGAAAAGAACTATTTATTCAAAAGTTATACAGACATTGAGTAATGAGTTAATGTCTTTGTTAAAATCCTGAAGTCCCTTAAAACATCCACAAACACACAGTCCTTCTTTCTCTTCCTTTCTCCTGGCAGGCCAGTCAGGGGTACCATATCTCAGGAAAAAAAAATACAAGTCTGTGGTTCTGCTAGCTCCCAGTTTTTCCCAGTAAACCATCTTGGGCTGGGCAGGTCTCCCACAGTCCCTAGCACCATCAGCTGTGTTGCTAGGATCTCCAGTTCTTAATCCAAAACCACATGGCACCTCTCATGGTCCACCAGAGAGAGTCCTTTCACTCCTTTCCTTCCTTGCAAGGTCTCACACTGTCCCTGTCCCTAGTCCTGCAAGGTCTCCCCTGCATTCATCCAAACCATGAAAAGAGAGCTCTGCATGGCTGCTATATCTTGTTTTCCTGTTTCCTAAGCTGTGTGGTAAAGGCAGCACTGAAACCATGTGGTTAGGCCCCCAAAAACTGCATGGTTAGACCTCATTCAGTCATTTTGGATGCGAAGGTCACAGAGTACACATGCTCACTCAACAGCGTCTACCTCCCCTACTGACTAGTACAGTGAAGTCGACATTGTTCACGCATGTGCATTCCAGTCCACTGTCCTTGGCTGTCAAGTTACATCGATGCTGTGCAAACTGTTATTGTTATACTAACAATGGCTGGATATTTTCTGGACAGAATTCGTATATAGCTCACCAATCCCTCATTAATAGGTACTAACTAACCTTAAAGTAAAGTGTTTCCTAATGAGTGAAATAGGCAACATGAGGCAAAAATCAATTCATACCAAAACACTCATATACAGTGCTGGAGAGCAAAAGCCATTAAGACATATAAAAATGTCCATTTCTAAACCTAACCCAGAAGCTGTATGGATTTTATACTCTGAAATCTTCCAGTGGATCAAATCCAAGTAATATTTGTAAACAAATTAGAATTTCACCTGAAGAAGAATAAAACATTTAAATGTGTACTCTTTTGTTCTCATGATATTTCCTTAAGGAAAAATCCTCCTCTAAAAGCGTAATCTGAATAGTAGTGTGAGAAATGATTAATGATTATTTATTTCTTACCTGCTTATCTAATCTAATGACAATGCCAAAGACTTACTTCAGAAAGTTCAACATATTTTTCATTCATTCTTTTTTTACTATATCACTAATAATTATAAATGAGTTCTAAATGAAGAACGGTGTGTATACAGGGTCCAGCAGAAGTAACTCCTGCTTGAATGTGGTTGTTAGGGTAACAACATGGGTGAATTAATTTATAGTTTTAATTTGGACATTTCACCTAAAATGTCATATGAGGTGCTTGCGTGTAATGTTATGTTACAGAATTATATACTTATGATTTTGTAATAAAAGATTTTGTAATAAAAAGGGGTGTTATTTGTGCCAGACCTGGTTTTTCTATTAGCACATTTTTCTTAACCCATATACATTTTCTAGTTCATTGCAAACTTTCCATAGCTACCCATCTTAAGGTCAAGGAAAAGATACAGTAATGAGATACTAGAGCAAACAGGAGCTAATGGAAGGAGCAGTTCATAAAAACCTGTAATGGCAATTCCACCCAGACAGCAAAGAAATACAGCATTTTCACTGAGTGCTACCTGACAGATTCAATAATCAAGGGAAAGCCTTAATTGATGACTCTTCATTAGCATAATGAGTCGAAGCTGGGAAGAGAGAGTCCCTTATTAATTAATCAAGCAAAGCTCGAACTGCTTCAGTCTCCTACACTGTGCCATTTTCCATTAATCAAGAAAATGTGTATTAAACTCATTTTGAATCCCGGCACGCGGATTACCATTCCAAGGAAGAGCAATGGCAAAAAGATTTGCCCAGTTGCACACATCTGCTCTGGACTCATGCATGCCTCGGATTCAGACTTGCAAGGCTCAATTCATGCACAAAGGGCAAAGAGTAAGTGGTTTCTCTAAAACATGTAAATCACCATCTCATTAGGAAAGTAAACAAAGCCCCATCAACCTCACTAGGAAAGAGAGAAAAAGAAAGTAATTAACTTTATTTGCCATTCCTTTGCCTATTGCCCAAAACCTCTGTTGCATGAAATATTATTAAATATTTATGTATACAAAATCTTTATAATAACCTGTGCAGTGTCCATACCTGATTCTGGATTCAGTATTTCTGGCTCTTTGTGTTCCATTAGGTCATGAGAGAAATGATTACTGGTGGTGGATTCTAGTACAAAGAAGTCATTTACCCTAGGTCCCCGACCAACCACAGGCACAGGTGTTGAGAATCAATGCTAATGAGGTTAACAAGCCAAGATCAAAATTATGGAATCCCTATAGCAAAATGCACTTGAAGAGAGACTGAAACCATGACTCTATTATTGTAAGGTCACTTCCCTGTGATGTCTTTTATAATCTTCAGGTGAGAGGTGGTTGTCAACATATTAATAAGCTAAGGAAATTTAGCAAGGAGTTGTGAAAACATCACTGGAAAGAAAATCGATAGACTTGGATTTCAGATCTAGCTTTGACAGTCATGAACAAGCCATATGGCTTAGTTCAGCCCCTTGATGAGTAGGAGGTTTAGTTTACTCCTACATAGTAAGGAGTCTGAACTAGAGGAACTCTTAAGTCAGTGCTGGGTATTGTAATCTAAGATCAGGTGCCATTAAGAAAAGAAGGCAATTCAAAGCAGGCAAGGGTCCAATTTACTCATTTAACTGACTATGAAAGCTTTATGCAATTTTAGAATGACTATTTAGTCAAACTCCTTACTTGCTTCCTATTTATCTATACCAGTGCCTCTAGGTACTGTTTGCCAGCTGTGCTGTGCACTATCCAAATACAGGGGCAGCCTTATCCAAAACTGGAGGCGACCAGTGCTCCTTAAAGTTAGCCAGGGACTGACTGTGTGACCATACATGGCAGTCATGCAAACCCAGCCATGTAAAATCAAGGTCAATTTGTCCATCTTGTCCATATATTTCATATTTATCTATATCTGGTCCAGTTGAAAATAGATTTGAATAACTATTCAAATCTTTTTGGTTCCAGGATAAGTGGAAAACATAAAAACTCTGATCAACTAGAACACGGCTCTATCCATTGCCTATTTATCAGCATTATTTTTAAGTGCTTGATATTCAGAAGACAGATTTGTTTGATGAAAAAGTGATTCATCTAAATATTCAATGGGGTGCATTAAGCCCAATAACAAAATAAATTCATATTTGAAGCACTACTGGCATTCTAGAACTTCAGTGCAGTGAGATGAGGATCACGGGAGAAGAGCCATTACCACTCTGGGGGCTCTTTAATGTCAGCCAAATTGGTCCCAAGTGCTGAACATTAACTGTTTGAGCTCTGAGTGGAGATGGGGTTTACCTCCTTGCAGGGCAATAACCTTTCTCAATTTGGAAAGAGCTCAGCTTTGTGATGAAGAAGATTTTATAGTAATAAATTGTATTTTGCAACTTGAAGATAGCTGAAGCCATCACTTATAACTTGGGATAATAACCAGTACTGCATGTTCTCAGTAGCTATTTTTTCTTATAAATATTTTATTGATTTTTCAGGCCCACAAAGATCCCTGTTGTCATAAAGTTGGTTTAATGCATAAAATATACTTTGTTCTATGCATATAAAATGAAATCTTGTCTCAGGTATAGTAGAAATAGGAAAAATGTTTGTTACATGCAGGATATAGCTATTTTTGAGTTAAGCTACTGACTTTTCGAGGAAGACTTTCAGATCTTTTCACTATCTGCTGAATATTCTTGCAACATGCTGTTTCTGTTTACAAGTAACAACAGTCCATAAAGAAACATCGAAACCGATTTAAAAATGAGAAAACATATTATATGCAAAATTCAAACATCAGCATTAAACAAAACACAAAGGAAAATGCAGCAGAACAGAGTGATAATTATTTTTCATAGACACTGAGAAACAATAATAGAAATCAATGTTTTTTAAAAGATTTTGTTTGTTTGCTCATTTGTTTGTTTTAGAGAGTGAGGAAGGGAAGAAGAATGAAGGGGAGAGAAACATCAATGTTGCCTCTTGCACTCCCCCTACTGGGGACCTGGCCCAAAACCCAGGCATGTGCCCTGACTGGGAATCAACCAGCAACCCCTTGGTTCACAGGCCCATGCTCAATCCACTGAGCTACACCAGCCAGGGCAGAAATTAGTGTTTATATCAATAAATATCAGATACTTACATTTTGGTACAGAATGGGTCTCCCCTGCTATTGTGAAAATAATAAATTCCTCTAAAAAGGTAAGATTTGAGATAAATTAAAAAGATGGAACCCATTATCTTAATAACCTGAGAGTATAAAGTAAGATTAAATTGCTTCACATAAAACAGCAAAACAAGTTATTTTTTTTAATTCTATAGATGGTTATTTTAATAGAGATTTAAATCTTCCCACAATTTTGAAGTCAATGCATTTACTTTAAAATGTGGCTAAATTTCAGAGAAGTGCTAAGTTTAATGGCTTGCTTAGCAACTTATCTTTAAAATAATTTTACTCCTGAAAAAGCCAACATCATTAATAAATTATGAACTTAGTTCTTGTTTGGGAAAGATGCATTATTCTTTTCAAACCATTTAGAACACTATTTTATAATCCATAAGAGTGATGCCAAAAACAAACAAACAAATAAATAAATAAATAAATAAAAGTACTCATAAAATAGTATCACATCTAAAGTACATCTGAAGAGAATAAATGAAAAGTATACAAAAGTTCCAAAATATCATTAGAGAAAGACAATTTCAGAATAATTCTACAATACAGGAAAACTTACAGTATAGGAAAATTTACAGTATATTTTACTTTGCATTTGCTATTCTCTGTAAACCTGTAAGGATATAAAAAACTTAGCAAAAAAGAATGAAGACCAGTTTAAGTGGTAAGCACAGAAGAGAAAGATAGAGATGTCCACGGTCTCTGAGTATATTTTTTCCTATGTCCAACTCATAATTAAACAGAGAATAATGTACTAAATACTCCTAGGGGGAAAAAAAGCCTCATCCTTAAATTCGAAGCCTTTTGTTTATTCAATCACGTGGTATATTCTGTAATTAATAGGTAAGAGGCAGGTTTGCCGTTACCATTTATCATCTTTCAATATTTTCTCAGGTGGCCCTGGATACATTGTTTTAAACAAGATACTCTGTGGGTAGGAAAGCTCAGAGTCATAGAGAAGGAATGATGCCCACGTGACAAAATGAGCAAGTGATATTGATAGAAACAAAATTTGTATTTTCTAATAGCTCTGTCACTGTGAAACTCCCAGTCTCACAGGAGAATCTGTTGGAAAGACCCACGGGATCCTAAAACATACACGAGCCCACTCACCCAGGAATCAGCCCCTGAAAGGGCACAATCCCCTTGTGGGAAACAAGGGAAGTGATGGAAAGTGGGATGAGAGCTGAGCAAGCGGCATTGTTCCCTCTCTGACCCCGCCCCCACAGACAGCACCACAACAGTGAAGTGGGTCGCCCAGCCTACAAGTATTCGCCTAGTGAATACTTGTGCCCTAGACTATGAGAGTGCCTGTTTACCAGAATGGTGGGATAGTTTTCAGATTAACAGTGTAGAGACACAGGCATAAGGAATTCTGGAGAAGTCCAGTTTGAAAAAAAAATGAAGCACGGGTTGCAGTCTTGATTCCTGTACAGTTGAACACAGGCTCAAGACTAGTCTCTAAAGAAGCATGATTTGACGCTAAAACCAATTAGCTGATACACAGTCCCTTAAGCCTTTTTGTCCTAGAAAAGGTGTAGTATTGGAGACAGATAAAGAGTCTGGACTGAAACTAAGAGCGCAGTTATCTTCCAGGAACATTTAGCAATGTCTGCAGAGATTTTTTGTTGTCAAACTAGGGAGTGTGCTACCGGCATCTAGTAAGTAGACACCACAGATGCTACCGTACATCCTACAGTGCACAGAACAGCTGCTCATGAAAAAAGAATGATCTTGCACAAAATGTTAATATCATCAAAGTCAAGAAACTCTTCTAAACAATGGACAAATGGCCAGAGTTGTAAGAAAATTGAAGAATAAGTGGAGGACTTCCCATTGCCATGTACTCAGAGTTATTCTTTCTGCATTTATGTTGCATTTTAGGTTTCCTTACATAAATCACTGAGAAACAGCCTTGTATTAATGTGCATATTTGGTCATTATTCAAAATGTTCTCTCTTCTCTCCTGTCTGAAGACTGACATTTTTGGGTCAGATTGTTAGCCTCTCTTTGGAAATCAACTTGTTCTTCCCCTACAAAATTGTCCCCACATTAGAGCCTGCCTCCTACTTCCAACCCAGTCCCACCTTCATCTCTGTTCATCTGACTTCACACTTTGTTACAGTCATTGCACCTATAGACACAAGTGAATTCTTTCGATCTGGACACACCCTTGCACTATGTTCTTGCTATATCCCAAGTTGTGGTGTGACAGTCACAAATATGTGCCTCCTCATAAAATTGGGGTATTTCAGAAAGTACTGTTGGTATAACATATCAATGCTTAACAAAGAACTAATTTGAACTAATGCACACTGACCCGTACCATTTTTCTTCCCCTCACACTTCAGAGTGAGAGACCATTTGTCAAATGTAGTTTTCATTCACCAGAGAACAAAATATCCTGCCATAGATGCCTCCCAGTCCTGGAGAACTGCCAACGGCTGCAGCTCCACAGCCACTTTCCTGGAAACACAAAGGACAATGTGGTTATTTAATTATGATGTGCTAGAAGCTCACAATATTTGGTTGATTCCAACTCATCTGCATAATAATAATTGCATAGAATTAGTTATAGTGATAAAAGCACATTCACACAGGAGGTATTGTTCTTTCTTCTTGAATCATATATCTCTTTATCCGTATACATGGTTTAAATTCAACAAATGTTTGGATAATCCTCTTTGTAACAGCTTCTGCAGCATCTATCAACAGAAATTTTAAAAAAGGAGAGAGCTTGGAACATTTTATTCCTCTTAGTATATAAAAAATTGAAACTGCAAAGCACTGAAAATTTAAGGACTCAGAACTCCTGATAAGTATAATATCTTTTTCAACGACACCATTTCAAATTCTAGAGGGAAATAATGTAATAATAAATTAGTCCGTAGTATGTGAAGTGGCTGTAGGAAACAAGCTTGTTTTTTGTCCCCCCCCCCAATATGTCTTTGAAAGAAGCTCTTCCTGATGAACTGTCCTCATTTTTTACTGCCCAATGTTAGGTTATACATTGCTCTTTCAAAACGGACCAGCTCTCATCATATATTTTCTGCATATTTTATTATGAATGATAAAATTTATTTATGTGAGTAAACTAAAAAAGCCCACATTTTTCATGATGAACTAGTTTTGAGCAGAGGCATGATTCTCTTTTCCTTAAAAAGCACTAAATTTGATTGCATATTTAAATTATATCTCTGCTCAACTCTAAATTTTGTGTTATTATCCTTTGACGTAAGGCACTGCATCACCTAGCACGTGTTCATATAAGATATACTATAGGAGAGAATATTTTGTCTCTGGATAAGCTCCTCAAACACCCACATATTGAACTACCTAGGGCAGTCTTTCCAAAAGGATGGGGATACTGGGGAATGTCTCTGCTGAGAGGCATTTATAAGCTATCAGTCACTGTGTGCAAAGGAAACAAATAATTTGTTCTCAAAATCCACACTGGCATTTTTATATGACTTTAAGATTGTAGAATACTGTGGTTTGATTTCACCTAAATGCTTACTTTCTTTTATTTACTTACTTTTAGGCATTTTTTTTTTTAAAAATTCAATAACTAGGGATGGTAAAGTGGTAAGCTCAACAGGAAGATCTGGATCTTACTGGCTGGAATGAAAAATAAGACAAATATACATAAAACTTATAAAATGGTGTGAGATAGCCAGTGCTGATGATTCTGAATAAACTACATCTTCATGAAAAAGTACTCAACTTGCTCCAAAATGCTGGCAGTCATGAAAGTCAGCATTGCATGGAGGCAATCAGAAACTCTTGCTTAGCAACTATGTACATGTTCTGTGCTCGGATGTCAGCACAGTCTAGGCAGCAAGTTCTAAAAGTGGTTGGTAGCTGATTTAAAAATGGTCCTTTCCAAAGAGGAAGCAATCTCTTTTATTTCACAAAAGATCTTCATCTGACCAAGAAAAAAATATCTCACATTTAGTGGATATTTGTTTCTTAAAATCCAGAGAGCTATGAAAGCAAACCATCTATTTCATTGATTTCCACCAGCAATTCTAGAGTATGCCTATCATGCTTTTCTTACATTCTTTTTACAAAGATTGGCAAGCTGTGTGTCTATTAGAGTGTCAAATCTGTATAGCATAGCCACAAAAATACTGAACATAGCAGATTAATACTTAAAATTATGTAGAGAACAGTAACAACTAAAATTAAAACAAGCAACCAAATGAAAACAAAATACACAGCGCCCTTTAAAAGGAAGAATTCAGTGTGTGCTTCAGGTTCAGTACGGTTTCACCCAATCTCGGAGGTAGAGACCATGAAGCCTATCAGATAGTAAGGAGGCAAAGAATGCTTCACTATGGATTCCTATCCTGAGTAGATAGGACCAGAAATGTTGGCGGATATCACTTCAAATAATTTATAATAAGACCTTGAACAAAGACAGTTTGTGTGTCATTTGTGGATGGTAGAACAAGGAATTCTTATCACTAAAATCATTTCTCTGAAATATTCAGATTAACCATAATGTATTTCATCTGGCATGTTTTTTTCAAAGCACAAAAATATTTCTTAAACCTACTGAAACAGCAGTTAGAGTACACGGGATTTGAGTCTCTCATGTGTTTGAGACATTGACAAGTAGTGACTTTTCTTTGACAAATACCATGGAAAGGAAGAACATTGCTGGTAATTCTTGATTATAAGTGGGTATATATTTTAATCAAATTCAACTCTATGAATAATTTTAAACATATGCATGTTCTACTTACTCTTTCTTTAACACTGGACAAACCTTAGGAAGTTCATGGTCTAAAGAAGGAGGAGAAACAGCTTCAGTAAGAAGACAGGGACAAAGGAAAAAGTATCTGACTGTTTCTTAGAGGATGAAACAGAGATTCCTGGGATAGTTATGCAGGAAGGGGAAGGCGGGGATGAAGACCAGTGGGCCAGGCACAATGAAGGGCACATGTGGAGGTCCTCATGTGAGAGAAAAATATAGATTTGTAAGCAATTCAGTAAGCTGAGCCGAATTTACAAGCTTTTTGTGTGCTTTTTTGTTGTTTATTTCTAGCTCTTCAAAAAATGTCTTTAAACATAATTTCCATTAGAGGTATCCATGCAGTTTCAGTAACTAGCTCTAACAACAAAGATCTTGTCATAGATACAGTGGTCAGAAATGTTTATTCAGAATTCCAAAGCAACATTTGCAAAATCCTTTTCACTGTAGATCACTGGCCCTAAAGCAGGCACAAGTAGGCATTTCCATGAAGTCTACCTACCTTATAGCAGGAGTAGGTTATATTTGTATACCTAATCACATCCACCCAGTTGTAAGGTTATAAATATTCTACGTCTATCTCAATAAACATGTTGCCCATAATCAAATTGGTGTCATGTTAATCTTAATGCTACTCGAGACTGATAGAGAGCAGTTATGACTCCACAAAATTTTACATGTGGAATTGCTATTTTTCTGGTGGTGATGGTCTAGAAAAAAGGATTAGTAATTAAAAGTATGGTGCAATGTTTTCCATCACCTCACAGTCAGTATTAGCAGGACCCACACATATGAACACCTTGATCTCCAGCTTCATATTATACCTATTATTAAAATATAGGTAGTACAAAAATATAGCTTTCAACTCCTCTATTTACTGTAATTTTTATTCTAAATAAGACTTACATGCAATACCCGGACAACCCTCATTTCAGTTGTTCCAACATGGTGACCACTGCTTTATCTAAGCAGATCAATTCTCCGCTAAAGATCCCTAAATGCCTGACTTCCCATCAACTTCACAATACTCAGAAAGACATGCAACCTGATCTGTGGGCACCTTTAGCCTCATCTCTTGCTCAGCTTCCATCCTATGCTTTGACCATACTGAGTTATTTCAATTTTGCATTTTGAGCCAGTGCAGGTATGCACTGCGCATCTATGCACTTTTCTTCTGCCTGATGCTCTTATACCACTTCACCTGACTAATGCATTCTTTGCTCTCACAATATAACATAGATGTCATCTCTTTCAAGAATCCTTTCCGAGGCCTCCCAATATGGATTATGTACTTCTAAAAATTGTTTCTGATGCAACTTATCCTTTATAAAAACCCTGTCCCATTGTATTTGTTTGTATCTTGCATTTCCAGTGAAACAGGGGCTGCATATTAGAGGGACCTCTGTATTTCAAATGTCCAATACTATTTCTAATCCCTGGCACTTGCCTAACAAGTCTACTTTGAATTAATACGTAAAAACATGCAGGTGAACACTGTCTCTCCCCCTTTTTATATGGGAATTTTCAGGTTGGCTTAGGAATGAATGCTGGGTTACGTTTCCTCTGCCTTCATATTGAGTTTTTATTCACTTAATTCATGTGTTAGAGAAAATTAATTTTCTTCCCTGACTTCTTAACTCAGCAGTACAGCTCTGACAATGCTCGAGCCTGTTGTTTTGTTTATTTGTTTTTCTGTGCTCTGGATGGATTTCATTGGTTTGTTCTGTACTGTTTATTATTCAAATCTGAATTTTCAGTGAGTGTTTGGAAGTGCAACAAGCTCTGTGCATATGTGTGTGTATTGCTTGTTAGGGGAAAAGTCCAAGGTTAATGGGCTTAATACCCTTTGTTCTTTACTTGCTTTTATTGCCTAGTTTGTGTGCATTATTAGAGATAGGTCTCTTCTTACAACAACATCTGAAATTATAGGATAATCCCATAATTCTGAGGAGTTTTATCTACACATTTGGCATCTTGAAATGAGAAAGCAAAACTATCAAACATCTATTAAGTTATTCTGAACAATCTGAAACTGTTTTTAAAATTCCACCATAAAATATCTCGATTTTTATTAAAAATTAACAAGTATTAATTACCTCTATCTTTCAGTGATTTGGCTGAGTCAAAGTATGAAAGATATTCGAATAATTATCCACAGGTCAAATAAATAGTGATAGTACATATTTGTTCTGAATCTCATTCCTGGTCTCTATTCAACTCAACAGCAACGTAGAATCAATAACTGGAATTTCCTAGATTCATGTTTCCAATATAATTTCACAGATGTTTATTTGTCTCTTCAAAGAAACTTTTGGCATTTTTTGTCCTCACCTCTGGCAACATTTACTGAATAGTTCAAGATGAAACTCCATAAAATACCATCAATAACTGGCTTCTATGTTCACAATGATCTGGTAACAATTTAATTGGGAGTGGCACATTTGGGATCCATTTTTCACATAATTAGCTTACATATTAGTGTTTACTCACTATACACCCAATGCTAAATATTTAAACATTAGCTTTCACCAAATTTGCTTCATATTTTTACAACAAAGTAAATATTATAGATAAGACTGAATCACTCTTTTCTCAGCCTTCACATTTTCGTTTCTCCTTCTTGAGAGGTAATCAGCATTCTAAAGAGTAGTAGGAAAGACTACTTACGGCTTGCACTCTGATTTGCTATTGAACCAGCAACCAAGCCACTGACACACAAGCCAAGCCAAAACCAAGCTGAAAAGACTATAAATGAATAAATAAACATAGCTCCTCAATGTATGTTTAGTTGCTCATGGGGGTATATTAATAGTTTTGCGAGAAATTGGTCTGTGCTGAATGGGATATTTGCCATACTGGAGGATCCCAGCATATTTCAACCATTAGCCTGGAAAGGCAAATATGTAAATCTTTGAATTCTACTTGACATGTTAAAAGAAGGTTTCTTCTGTGTTATAGTGATATTCTATTGTTATTGCATCATCAGACTT
>PVKM010035200.1:0-15271 GCA_004027735.1 Carollia perspicillata
CCCAGAAACAAGTAAGATAATAGGAAAAAAAAAAGACTTGTGACAATAGGACAGGGTATCAAGCAGGTCAGAGAACATGCATAATGAAATTAAATGTAAATCAAGATGTGTTATTATACGAGATATATTGACCATGTCTTGAGAATTTGTGCTGAAAGCACCTTGCTGATGGGGGACTTTTTATAATAACATGTCTCTCATCATGTTGATCCTAAAGCCACTATTCCCTGTCAAGCGTGTAACTCCTGTGGCTTTTTCCGCTTTGAAAAGAGGAAAGAAGTACCACATTTACTTAGTGCATTTTTTAATCAAATAGCTAACTGATGAAGTAGCTTGGACATATTCTTCTTGCATTTGGTTTTGGAAATGGACATAGAGCAGTGATTCTCTGTTATGACTGGTGATATAGTGCTCATTTGTTTGGTAGGCAGGTGTATCAGAATCATCTCCAAATGCCACCTTTGTGAGGAAATTTGGATGCCATCCATTATCACTTATAGAATCTTGGCCCTAGAGAACCTATGTTAGTGAGGAGAAAGCACGAGATGTCCAGCTGTTCTGAGCTGTTCTGGGTGTTACATATATTTGTAGTCAAGTAGAATGTAATAAATTCTCGTTACAGATACCATCAATAAAGTAACTGTTCCACTTCTGAAAAGTACAAGTAATACACTCTGTGTACTATAAAATACAGATTTTCAAAGAAATATCACCATATAGCATATATTTGTAGAATTATCAAATTGTCAATCAAGAATATATTAGAATTAACTACAATAATACCTAAATTGAATAAAAATGCTTATTATGGGCTAATCACTCTTCTAAGTGGTTTTCATGTATTAACTCACTTCTTTTTCAGACCAACTCTATGCACTAGCTTTCACAATTAACCCCATTTTACATGCAGAAATGCACAGAAAAGTTACTCAAGGAAACACATAAGCAGTGGCAAAACTAGAATTTAAACCAAGAAATCTGATAATCTGTGTCCTAACCAGCACTTTATCCTCTCCCTAATATCCCATATTTAAAATATTAAGAAATCATGTTCTAGAAAATTTAGACAAATTGCCCAATAACTTTAATATCTCTGTTATTCATTTTATATATCTATGTCATTGTGCTTATTATATTGGTAAATATTGTTAACTCTATAGTGTTGCTAGTTTCTTTGGAGGCACTTTGGAGGAAGATTAAAATTATGTGCCTCTTAATAGAAGTAAAGAATTCATTCCACCCTTTATGTACCACAGAACACAGCAACATAGTCTGATATTTTGAAATCTTTTGAACATTTTGTCAATGAAAGGACTTTGTGATACTTCAGTATCTTTATTCAGCTAACCAAGATTAGCCTTTCATTTACATTGCAAAGGGTAAGATAAGTATTTCACAGGAAGTGTTCTGACAATTGGATTTCATAAAACCTGTATCAAATGCCCTATTACTAGCCAGGCCTTTCTTCTGGGATGAGTAAAGAAAGCGAGAAGGAGAGGCTTTTTTTTACTGAGTGAAGTAGAAAGGTCATTGGCTTGAATATCAAGGGGCCTGGCCTGTAGTCCCCACTTGCTTATTAATGGGCTCAGACAAAGGTTAAGTTTTGTATGTTGCATAGTCTTGCTTTCCTTGTTGGGGAAATATGTGAGGCACCTGGAGTTCTCCGTCATGAGAAGTAAAGAGGAGGACAGCTGGCAGCTTGCTCTATCATTACAAGACACAGACATCCCCGTAGAATTCCACATCACGTCACAAGACATAATTCCAACTTTCAGCACAGAAATATTGGGGGAAAGAAAAGTAATTTCAATGCTCCTCAGACACTTGAACTGCTACATGGGGACATGGCTTCTTTCACAAAAAGATGGATAGAAACACACGGTTTGATCCACTGAATGAGTCTGATGCCCATTATGTAGAAATTTTCACAGTGCAGACATTTTCACAGTGCAGAAATTTTCACAATGCCCAAGGAAATTGCTTCCTTAAAAATATTCCAGAGAGCCAGACCGACTCGATCTGAAGTTCTTTCAAACATAGTACACTTGGTCCCTGACTCTATTCCTCAGCTGCTGTTGCACTTCAGTTTTCTTAAAAGTTTATTTATTCATTCATTCATCCATCCATCCGTTCATTCATTTTTTAGAGGCAGAGGAAGGGAGGGAGAAAGGAAGGGTGAGAAACATTGATATGAGAGAGAAGCATCAATAGGCTATCTCTTGGGTGCTCCTCCACCATGGACGGAACTTGCAACCCAGGCATGTGCCCTGGCTGGGAATCAAACCAGTGACCTTTTACTCTGTGGGATTATGCCCAACAAACAGTGACACACTAGCCAGGGCTGTTGCACTTTAGTCTTATTTGACCCTAATAATAATTTCATTTGTCTCCCCTTCCCCCATATCTGCCACTTGGTTCAACCTGCATCCTACTTAACTCTATCCCTAATCTGATCCATATCTAGATAACTGGACTAACTTCAAAGCTGGCCACTCATCATCACTCACACATTACCTGATGTCCAACCACTGCAATCTTTGCTATGGCACCTGGCCTGGCTATTCTACAACTACACAGCAAAACATTTCAACCCCTTTTGGCATTTATGTGAGTCAGGAGTAAAAAACTGATGAGGCTTAAGTATAATGCCATTATGTATGCAAAGCTATGTTACAATTCATCAGTTCTTTAGGAGCAAAACATGAAATTTAAATATGCATTAGTACATTCATGTTTCCCTTACTCTTTCTTTTGAGAGTAATGTGACTCTTCTAGTGATCGTGCTTGCATGATTGATTGTTACGTGTCTAGAGCTCTCTGGGACCTTCCTGAAAATGAAATCGACCATCTTTGAGTGATAATGTCAGTGGGATAGAATGTGTCCCTGCATAATGGTCTCCTGCTGCTGCATAAATGCCAACACAAGCCAAAGGTATTTATGGGGGAAAAGTTCATACTAAGCTAAGATTTTTATTTTCAATGCAAAATAAACATTTTGTGGTCAGTTGTTGCCACTACACCATATGCTAGATGTAGATTTAATAAATGTATACAATGAATGATGAAGGCAGGCTATGATAGCCAAATGATCAATTCTTATATAAATCCAATAATCTAATTGGTTTAAAAAATTGAGTTCTTGCGCATTTAAACAAACCCTAAATAAGATTAGTTTCTCAGAAATAAAACAATTCCTTAAATATGATTTTTAAACACTTAGCCAGATTCCCTTAGATTTATTTCTGAAATTTATGTTTTTGTATACTAAAAGTTCAAGTTCAATAAATAACATTCAGAGGCCTAGAAACTACACTGTTCAATTTATTCTATAATGCGAAGGTGTAGATATTAATATTTGTGGAACAAGCACAAAATAACCTTCCAAATATGAAAAATAATTTATATTATATATACTGTATCTTGTGAGAAAACAGTCATATGCATTGCAAATACTTAACAGAAACTTTATAATTATAAGTCACTGAGAAGACATTCCTAATAAAGTATATGGGAAATATATTAAATAGTGTAATGGAGTTGTACAATTTTCTTCCCCTGAATTTGGCATAAAATGTCATACTATTAGTTTTGTATTATACTACAGCCTTTTAAGATTGGATTTTCTCTGTAGAGAAAGCATTACATGAAATATAGATCTATAACATAGAATATATCGACCAATGAGAAATAATGTGTAGTCTAGGCAACACCATTTCCTCAGAACAGTACAGGAGAATAAATTGCCCTGAAATGTGTCAATACAGTAGCTCATTCTGAGTCTTTTGGTTGTGGCAATCATTAAAAAGGAAATTGATATAATTTGTAACATATGTATGACTATTTTGTAAACTGTCTAAAAGAAGTTGGTAAAAGTCAAAAGTAATAGCATCCATGTACACGTAACCACACCACAGAGAAGTATGATTTTAAAACGCCAGTGTTTCCAGCCTAGAAATGAAGGAAAGCTCAAACACCTACTTTGCCCCTGACGATTTGAAGGTGATTAGAAATGTAACAGGGAATGAACACGTCTTTTGTTTGTGTGAGAAAGCCATTATGCAATGATAACTCAAAAAGCACTATTTCTCATAAAAATTCTTTTACGTGTCTACCCCAATTTGACTTTGAAGACTTATTTGGAATTTCTAATTCAGATATCTTTCAATTAACCAGGACAGTACAGGAGAGGAGCTCCTAAATAATAAAAACTTATGGCTAAAAAAATTTCCAAGCATGGAATAAATAAAACAATAATAAAATAAATAAACATTTCTTTAAAATACCATGTAATCATTAAGTGTTCATTTACTGTACTATTTACATCTTCAGTAGAAAAATCACTTAGCATACTTATCTAAAAATATAAAAATCCATACATTTTAGGCAAAAAGAAAAAAAAGAACTCTGTTTGAACAGTTTACTGCTTATTTTTCTGTCCTAGCTGAGTTTTCCCTTCACATAGCAGGATGGGAGCTGGGGAGATTCCCAACCTCTACGGCCCATTGGATTGTTCTGTCTCATATTTCTACGACCCACATATGCCTGACTCTCAGTTTTGGAACTCAGAGTAATACACATTCTTCATTAACTGATTTATTATTGCTTTGTTCTTAGGAAGAGCTACTGGCATTGGAATATGTACATGGAGACTAGATCAAAATAGCCTGTTGATCATGGACCTCAAGAGGGAGAGGAGACACTTGGGATTGCAGTAGACCTGATATGAATCCTACTGATTGCCTCATGATTTTAACATGAAAAGTCCTTATTGGTAGATTAACATTACAAGATATAAACTTCCCAGTATTTTTAACACATTTGTGCTAAATTACTGGTTCAAAGCAGAAATGAAAAAATCTGTCTATGGTTTAGATGTTTCTCCTTAGGTTTAAAGAAAGTTCTCACACCCAGATCTACCCTACCCACTACCATTCCATGCTACCATTTAGAAATTACATAAGAAATACTGTTTCGCTTAATTCACTATGCTAAAATTTTACTCTTCTGAAATGTGAATGTTTATTCACTTGAAATAAAATGTCCAAATAAATCTCCAAAGAGTAATTATAATTTGGGACATCATTTATTCATTTTTATGACACGATACTCTTAAATCATGAGTCAGAATATCACACAATGTCAGTGTATAACTAACAATATAATCAAGTTCAATGAATTTTGGAACGAGATGGAGTTTCACTGGCTTAGTATTCACTGGCTTAGTATTCTATATCACACAGCAAAGTCCTACAAAGAATACTGACTCGTCAAACTAGTGGTTGTATTTAAAATAATACTCTAAAATAATAAATACCTTTAAGAATAAAATGTTCCATTAAAACGTACATGACTTAGACTTAGGTGACAGCATTGGTGCGTGGGGCATTCCAACCCACAGGTGAAAGGGGGTTTGAAAGCTGATATTTAAAGAGTGTAGAGAGGCTGTCCATTGGCCTGTCAATAATGGGAGGGATTAATGAATCACTTCTTTAAGTTGAACATTTTTTTGTTTCTCCAAGTCCTCTTTTAAACTGTAAATAACTGTAGAGAGGAAAGGTAAATTAATAATATCTCAGAATCTTTATTTTATCTATTTATTGATTTTTTTGGTTCAATATGAGCTAGGCAGCTCCATAATTCTAACACTTAACTCTAATGGTTGGTGAAGAAATAAGACAAGGACTAAGCAACAACAAATGCACAGTAGAAACAGCATAAAAAGAGGTCCAGCACATCAGGGAGACAGGGCCAAAATCGAACCTCAGAACTTCACACTTTTGCCATCAGTCCTCTTGTGTATTGCTGGTATTCATCTCAAACCTGTATACTGTTCAACAATATCATTCTAAAATGACATCTAAGATAATGTATTTTTACTATGATACATTTACACAATGGAATACTATGCAGCAGAAAGAAGGAGCTCCTACCCTTTGTGACAGCATGGATGGAAATGGAGAGAATTAGGCTAAGTGAAATAAGCTAGGCAGTGAGGGACAAATACCATATGATCTTACCAATAAGTGGAACCTAATCAACAAAACACATGAGCAAGCAAAATATTGATATAGACCCCAGCTCATGGGGTCTGCGACATTGTGGATGGGGGAGAGACATTCACACAGACTATCAAGTCCTGTGGAGGAAAAGGGCGGGCATGGCTTTTCTCTCAAGGGGAGCAAAAGCGGAGGCCCTTGTGACTGGCCTTTATTGTGCATTACATTATGGTCCTCATTTACTATGCACAGGTTGCTTTAGGTGGTTACCTTTTACAGAAAAGGAAGGAGCCAACCCCACTAATCACATCATATTTGCAAATGAAAAGGCAAAAGTGGTTGGACCAGTTACACTGGTCCTTGGAAGGTTTAGCATGGAGTTTAGGAAGTTATTTTGCAGTAAATGTTTGCCACAAATCCAGGTGAGGATTTGCTAAAAATCCAGTTTTTAGCAAAAGCAAGACTCAAAGTGACCTAGGCATATTATAGGCCTGATTCCCCACAGGAGAACCTAATCATGGGCGTGGGTCCTGTGCATCTCTGAGTGGGAGCTGGGCCCATGCCAGGCAGAACGGTCTCCTACAAAATATAACCAGAGACATGTACAATGTGACAGTAACTAAGGGGGAAGGAAAAGAGGGTTATGGGGGAAAAGGAAGAAGGGTTTTCAGGAACTGCTATAAAAGACACACAGATAAAACCAAGGGCAGGGAGCAGGGGAGGGAGGTGAGGATGGCTGGGGTGGAGGGGGATGGGTGGGGGGTAAATGCAGACAACTATAATTGAACAACAGTAAAATAATTTTTAAGAAAGATATTGTATGTTTTACATTTTGTAGATTTTCTCAAAAATAAAAGTATGGTTGATAAATATGAAAATAACATTATGCAAGACATAATTTGATAGGTTAAAATGACTATTCAGCGATGATTTTAAGACTTGTATAGGTGGAAAGATGGATTATCAGGAAAGTTTCTGGTATCTATTAATAGGGTATTTAACATATGATTAGTTTTTGTGCAGATTGTTAAAAGAAAAATCTTAATTACCATTAATAAAAATAACAAGAGCTACTGTTTAATCAACACTTACTTTGTAACAGTTACCATTTTAAGTTCTTTTTATGTTTCATCTTTTTTTAGGTATAGATATTTAAAATAATCTTTTAAGTTCTTTTTATGTTTCATCTTTTTTTAGGTATAGATTTTTAAAATAATCTATTCCTGTCATGCAGAAATTATTTAAAAAATAAACCCTCATGCAGCAATGCTTGAAGCCCTATATCAGCGTAAACTTGATAGGCCTTTTAAGTGGTACAGACTTTCTGTTAATTGTGCCTTGTGCATTTCTACACTTAAACTTCATCTTATAACACTTATGCTAAAGTCAATCTGTTTCCATCTGTTTAGGCTACACATTGCATCACTTAGTAGCACAAAAAGAACAGTTTTTCATAGACTCCAGGGACAAAAATCACACAGAATTTGTAAGAGATTCAATGCATAAAAATTCATTTCCTGAGTGGAAGCGCTGCAATTCCATGTAGCAAAAACTATTACTTTTTCCATTGTGTCATAATAAAGAAGTCAAGCGTACCCTTCAGGGCGGGACACCTCGTCACCTTACTTAAATGCAGGCACAGCATTGAGCCTTGGCATGTGGAGTTAATTACTCTGGGCACCGGGACGCTGAGCTCCAGAATGACCTTATTTGTAACTATTTGTACTTTGTGCTATGAGGAAGTGAGTTCTCTCACTCTACACACTCGGGGCCTCTGAATGGAGTGATGGTTCTGGCATCTAGATCACAGGAACACTTGCCTTCCCAGAGACACATGTGATCGTGACTGACAAGTCTTCCATCAGAGCACCATCCTTCCAGCTCAGGTGGCTTTCAGAATCCAAAGGTCATGAGTTCAGGGAGAATTTCAACGTTGTGGTAGCTCCTGCCACATCGTCTGGATCCATGGTCTCTGACGCTGCATCACTCTAGGAGCAATTCCTACGGGAAACGTGCAGCCATGAAAGCACGCCACTGTGCGGTTCTGTAGGCACAGTCACCCTGGTGACTGTCACCTGCGGAATTGCGGGAGCTTTATTGAAATTCCAGGAATCACTCACTGGCAAAGGACTGCACTTCACTCTTTCAAAAGTATGTTTGAAAATGCACTTTGGTGGTAAAATTATCGTTATGCAGCAATAGAATGCATGTTTGGGAAGCAGAGGCAGAAATGTAAACAGGATAAAATGTTTATTTTGTGCACTCTTATCCTATTTTTTTACCTTTTTCTCATCTCCATTATAAAACCCTTGCTATTATCCCCATGCCCCTGATCTCTCAGAAGGTAATGTGAAGAATTAATTCAAACTCAAATGTTAATGACAATGCAATGCGCTATATTGAGATATATGTGTAGGTATACATGCTCCTCTTTATAAGATTTTCATTCGTTTTTACTTATAAAGGCTCTACAGTAGCTAATCCATTATTTCTTAAAGGAAAGAAAGAAGGTAAGGAAGAAAAAAGCAAGGACTAAAGACAAAGGAAGGGAGAGAGACAGACCACACCATACAGTACTGGTAGAATTACCAGACTGGTAGAACCTAGAGCTAAAATGTTGGGTTTGAACTGTGCTTTGTTACCAGGTTGTGGGCAAGTTAGTTAATTTCTAAGACTTCAGTTTGTGTCCTAGTACATATATATTTACATGTTTTTCTCCCCATTCTACTTCAAAGGTTTTTGTTGTAGTCATTAGGGAAAAAAACAAAGATCACCCAGAAGTTCATTTTTTGGGGGAGGTAAATTTAATTTCCAAATAAAGACTAATGCTTATGAATAGATTGTTCCAGTTACATAGCAAAAAAGAGAGATTCTCATGCCTGCATTAGTATAGGATTTGTGCTAGTATACTAATATTTAGTTGTAATGCTAATCAAGGAGAGAGTTAAATTGAAAAAAGGTAGCACTTTTTATCTTCAGTTATGGAGAGATGAAATGACTGCAGAAAATTAGAAGATAAATATTAACTTGTCTGTTAATGTCATATGGAAATGAAGGCATTTTATGGTTTAAAATAGGTAATTATAATAAGGTATTTAAATCATAAAAGTATATAATTTGATATTAACTGGATTATTCAAAATAAATAATGCTCATAGTTTAAGGTAGCTATGAAAAGCGTTAATCTGAAGAATAAAGATGGATAAAGAAAACATGATGAAAAAGGTGAAGAGAAAAAGAAATATGATAATGTTTAGAATTTTCCATTACTTCTAATTAAGATGTTGGAATATGAATTCAGTTATAATGGTTGATTATACTATTATTCATCAAATCTTTACTAACAACCCCCACCCCATGAAGAGTTTGATAATGTGACTTGGTTAGGCCCATAGAATGTAATGCCATGATGTCATGTCCAAGGTTAGGCAGTGACAAGTATGGCATCTTGCCCTTTTATTCTTAGGGAAATGACCTTAATTTCCAAATATTGAGCAGACTAGAGGATCATTTCCATTATATATCAAATAATATGTTACCATGTCTGTACCTGTATGCAATCTGGATTAATATATTAATAATATGTTGCAATATAATCAAGTCAGTATCACAGTTTTAGGAATGAGGAACAGGTATTTAAAAAAAAAACTGAGTGATATTTATAGAAGATCTGATATTCTGATGTGGTTTTCCAAGTTGTGAGGAAAGAAAACAGGAAGCCCTGGCTGGGTAGCTCAGTTGCTTAGAGCTACCCCAATATGCCAAGGTTGAGAGTTCAATCCCTGGTTGGGGCTTGTACCTAGGTTGCAGGATCGATCCCTGGTCAGGGTGGGTATAGGAGGCAACCAGTAGGTGTTTCCCTCACACACTGATGTTTCTGTCTCTCTCCCTTCCTCTCTCTCTAAAATCAATAAATATATCCTCAGGTGGGGATTTTTTAAAAAGAAAGAAAACAGGCACATGAGTACACAACGAGTAATGAAATACATCTGTGTTCTGCATTTTGTTTCACAGGTTAGCTATGCTGTGCTCTGATGTACAGGGCCTGAGAGGAAAGCTGTGCATTAGTTATCTATTGCTGCATTAAAAATTACCTCAATTTAATGGCTTAAAACAACAAACATTAATTATTTGAAAGAAAAAAGTTCTGTTGAAAAGCCTCCCCTAAGTGCAATGATGACAGTGTAGCAAGAAAGATATCGACCACCCTGGCTGGTATGTTTGCTCATTCATTCCTATTTACTACTTGCAATGACTTTTTGTTGGAAATTCTACTGCTTCTTAGAACCTAGGTAAGTTTATCCTTATCATGTGGTAAATGGGACACCTGGACAAGATTGTCCTGGCTTGGCCAGAGACAGACTTCTGCATTGTTTAGGTTTTACTTTCACCGTATTTGTGGTACCACACCTCCTAACAATCTACTTCCAGATATAATCTGGTGCTACACCTTTCAAAATGCCTGTTGGGAAGGATTTCTTTTGCTCTAAGTCCTGTGAGTGGCCCCAAATAGTGCATCTTTTGCTGTTGACTTCCATCTTTAACACACACCTATGTCAATCTTATTGGCATATTACCGTGAAAAGAATCGTTTTGAAATCCAGGTATGGCTTAAATGGTACATAAACTACTGTCAATATGTCTCTTAAAAGAAAATGAAAAAAATCGAACAAAAATAAGCAAATGATAAGAGGTCTTTTAATTCTGAAGATGTCTTTTGGAAGAGCAGCCTCTATGGAGAAAAGCACAAAATTGGGTGACACGACTCCTGCATAATCTATAGGTCAAGAAATAGATAGATCAGTAATTAAATCTACCTGCCGGTGCTCCGAACCAGATGCATACTAAACAGCAACAATTCTATCACACATCCCGGGAAAGCAATGAGCTAAGGAATGTCACATTCTATTGTGTGGCAGATGTGTTCCCACTCATCAGAAACTGCATGGAACCTTTTTTTTTTTTCAATTTAGTGATTTTTCTATTGACTTTAATTTAAACTTTGCAGTGCCTCCTGAGATTAGCAAGCTTTTTCTAAAGGGAAGAAAATTAACATGCTTACAGAGCAGGTTTTCCTAAGCTATCACAGAACTAAAGGCAGCTGCCAACTCCCCTGAAACAAAAGCAACAGCAGAATGGGGTAGGAAAAAAGCATTTCAGAAAACCCTGTATTCTGTTAGCACCTCCTTCTTAAGTACAAAAATCTTAAACACCAGAACAGACAACCATGAAGGTGACACTTCAGGAAAGCTTAAGAAGGTGAGATCTCAAATGGTTTTGCTTGAATTGTCCATTTAATGCATATTTGACCCAGACTAAAAGGACAGTATCAGGTTTTCCTGACAGAATTGCCCAAGTCACTTGAATTTTCTTTCAAGGGTATTTGAGAAACACACATCCCCTTAAGATGGACAATACATTTTTTCGTCATGCTCAGGAACTTAAAAGGCATCTGTAGAATTAAATGTTTAATAACTGGTATTAAGTACATTATTTCCTATTAATTACCCAGAAAAAAACTATGTATTTTTAAGTAACAACATCTTTATTTTTATTTCTCTTCTCAAACTTCCTATCTTAGTTGCAAAACCTAAAGATTCATGTCATTTATAATGGCATTTCTGTTTGAACTTCTTTTTTCTTGATTCTTTGTTTTCTCACAGTTTACAAACAAAAGCACTTGCCATTAATCTCTCTAGACAGAGCATCTGAAGGTCAGGTATTGCTTCCATTAATATTGGTCACTATTTGGAGAAAGGAAAGTGTGTGTTAGAACATTTATGCCAATGCATTTGCCACATTAATTACACAAGTGCAAGGAAACACTTCTACATTATGGAATAGAATTATAAATCAAATCATTCCAAGTGTATCCAAACAAAGACTGAAAGCTGACCAATAATCTGTGAAATGCACATTCAACCCAGTTGAATCTCATGTGAAATGTGCACTATACTGAAATCTGGGTCTCCTGTGCCACATGCAAAAATCAATTTTAAGAGCATGAACTTTGAAAATATATGGCCTTTAATTTATTGAAGAAACAACAAGTTCTACATTGATAGTCTCTTATTATAGTAAAAATAAAATAAAATTAAAACTCTGAAAAATCTTTCTTACAAAAACTGCCACTAAAGATCACACTTTCATTTACATACGGAGATATATTAGTTTCTTCATTAGCTCAACCATGGCTATATGTCTTTTCCTAATATACTGATGAATTCCATGAAACTTCTAGATAACTATTTCAATTCTTTTATTTTGAACAATAAATGAGCATATTGTTTTTCTTTTCTCATAGACCAAGGTATTTATCCAGGTGTTTTTCTAGAAGAAAAGTCATAGGAAATCCAAAATCAACTAATTGACATTCTTCCACAATTATTCCACTTTGAATGTTTTGGAGGTTTTATTTTACAGCCAAGAAGTTGAAAGTGTGCACTATTACTCACAAGCTGTACCCTACAGTCATACTCCACGCATGTCATACATGTTGAAAATACTAGTACAACATCATTAAAATTAAAATATTGTGATTCATATCATGCCCAGAAGCCAGCTTTAAATCTACCACAGGAATTTGAACTGACCATATGTAGGGAAATATTTCAAAGATAGAGGAGTGAACTCTCATTTATTATGTAATATATAACTGAATTTTGTCATATTTTAAAAACACTGGCTTTTACCATGTTCCAGCCATCTACTGATGTATAACAAACCACCAAACCCAATGGTTTAAAAACTACTAAAATTATTTCGTTCACAAATCCATAATTTATGCAAGGCTTAGTCGGGGATTCCATCTCTGCTCCATGCATCATCAACTAAAGTAAGCTCAAAGGTTAGAAGCGACTTAATGATTCAGATCAGGGTTGTCTAATGTACAGGCTGATAAACTACGGCCCATGGGACAAATCTGACCCACCAACTATTTTTGTAAATTAAGTTTTATTGGAACACAGCCTTGCTTGTTTGTTTATATATTGCTTTGGATTACTCTGGCACCACAGTGGGATTGCTGAGTATCTGTGGCAGAGACAATATGGCCCACAATATAAATAGTTGCTTGCTGACCCTTTTCAGAAAAGAATAAATAAGTGTGCTGACCTCTGATACAAAAGCTAACTCACAACATATTTGGAGGTCGATGTTGGTTGTTGATTAGAACCTCAGCTTGGGCTGTGGCCCAAGTTTTACACAGTGTTAACCATGTAGCACTTTGGTTTCCTCATAATACGATGGCTAGGTTCCAAAAGTGAGCATCTCAAAAAATAGGAAATGGAAAGACTCATTAAGCCCTGAGCAGTAACATAGTCCAAATTTAAGGAAAGGGGATACATACTCTCTTCTCCTGAAAGGGGACATGCCAGTGAATTTGAAGGTTATGTTTTGAAACCAAAATAAAACTACAACCTTTCAATAATATAGGTTCAAAATATATATGGCATATGAACATGTAACTTACCTATTGCTTAAATATGTACTGAGACTTTTATTGTAGAATATATGTTTAACAAACTAGATTTGATGTTTTACAAAATAGATATGTTGGCATGGGTGAAAAACGGATAATAACCATGTAAATGAAAAAATTAGCATTACAAGTTTAGAGAAAAATTAAGTATTACAACAAGGAGTGAAGGGAAGGGTGAGGAATGGGACTACTTTGGTCAGGGAGAGCCTTGTGCCATTGAAGCCATTTAAGTCGATAAGAAATAAATAACCCTGAAAAAATAAAGATGATTGCCAAGCATAGAAGGCAGAAAGAGAGCAAATGCAAACATCATCAAAAAAAAAGCTTGGAATATTCGAATTCATGCTAAATCTAATGGGAAGCTATTAGGGTGTGGTCAGGGAGTGGGATGGTCTGTTCTCACTTGTAAAAGTTACTCAGGTTGCTGTGGAGAAAGGATGATGGGGTTGTAGTTAAAGAGTTAAAGAGGGCAAATAATCGAAGGGGAGGTGAAAATAGTAACCAGGTGAAAGCAGAAAGACCAGTTAGAAAACAATCGACAGAGTTAAGGCAAGAGACAATTGTGACTCCAGCTAGAATACCAGCAGATGAGATGAAAATAATATAAATGAAAGCAATTTGGAAAATAGAGCCAAGCAGGACATAATGTGAGTAGAGTGTGCATGAAGAATTAAGCAAGATTTCATGGTGAATTACTTCTGAAACTGAGGTTTGCTTACTGTGTCCTAGCCTGGGATTCAGTAGTTGGAAGAGCTGCCTGTAAATTCAGCATCCACTGGAAGGGACTCCCCCTCTTGATGGAACAAAGCTGAAGTTCTTAGCTGCTGAGCTTCTTAGAAGACTCCTTCCTCAACTGGCATCTGAACCCAGATTGTTTGGTGTCTAAACTGTAACCTTTATTTCCCACAGAGAAGGCTGTCTCATATTTGACTCAGACGTACAGTGCAAGGACTTCGGGTCTTTCCCTGGACGGCTGCCTCGATGCCTGTGCCAGTTGCATCGTCGCGTGTCTGTGTGTCTGCAGCTCAGTGGGATGGTGAGAGAATGGGGACTGTGTTAAGTTTTGCTTTAAATGTCCCTAATAGAGCATATTCTTTAGGCCATATCACATGATACTAATCTCACCATACACACACACGAAAAGGGAGTGATCAAGGTGACTCCTTGGTTTTTGCTTTTAATGAAATGATGCCATTTACTGAGACAGAGGACAGAAAAGCAGCGGAGTTTATGTGTATGTGCAGAAGGTTAGAATAAACTGAGAATTAAGAATTCCATTTGGCCACGCTGTGTTGGATTAGCCATTATGTGATACAGTCACAGGTGGCAAGCAGAGAGCTATACTGAATCGTGCAAGTTCTCAAGAAGACTAAAAGGGAAATAAAAATAAATATAATACCACTGCAAATATAGCATCAGCCATCAAATATCCTCCATGGGCTGTAATGAGAATGACAGTTCTGGGGACAGACAGGTGAGGGCAGGCAGGGGAGCTCACTCCCGGTTTGAGAGCCTCTGAAGGTCTCTGAACTCTAGGAGCTTCGGCCTCATAGAGAGAGAAAGGTGCACTTCCTATTAATGTGTCTTGGAAAGAAACAAAATTAAAAACAAATAGTTTAAGATATTGGAAATAATTCCTGACTGTGTTCTGCCCAGAAGCTGGGTTTGATCAATAACAAATATAAAGAGATATTTACAAACATCTTGCCCAATTTGGTCACAAGTAGAGTGTAGGAGTCAGTCTAAGGAAAAATGTAGCAAACTCTTCAAGAGCAGAAGTCATTTTTTATCTCCT
>PVKM010035201.1:0-15280 GCA_004027735.1 Carollia perspicillata
GCTGCATTTGAGTAAACGGCCTTTTGTCAGAATATTTACAAAACTTCTCTTTCAACTTACTTAGAGTGAGTCGTAATTTTTTTTCTGACTTCAATTTCCAATTTCAGAGATATATTTATTTTTATGACTTTTTATTTCTCCTCTCTCTCTCTAAAACATATTAATATAATTAAATATATGCACCCATATCATATTTCTTGTTATATCAAATAGATATGCCATATATATACACATACATACATATCATGCATTATTATATAGGTGGATACACATCCATATGATATGAGAAGTCAGGGAGTGAAAAATTTCCCCTACCTCTCTGTTCTGTTGGCTGGTCTAATAATTAAATTGATACAACACAGGAGAAAAAGAAAGCAAATTTAATTTGTACATATAGAGGTCTCATAGATATAGGACCTAAGAAATGACGAGAGCAGACTGTTTATACACCTTTTAGACAACAAAACATTTTGTGAAGAAGCTTAGGTTTTGGTACTAATTATTGAAGTAACTAAGCAGAGTTTGCTTAGAAAGTCTACTGGGCCCTGAATTCCCTATCTCTAAATAGAAATAAATGTCTCTCTACCAGGGACTATAGTTGTCACAGGGGATTTTTATTTCCTGCTTGTGGCAGCACAGAATGTGGTGGTGAGCAGAATGTCCTTCTTCCACTGGCTGTTTCTCTAGCAACTTTCACTCAAAATAATTAATATGCCACTTTTGCATATTTTCCCTGCACCCCATCAGTGTCCACTATAATAACAGTTGCTCTCTCCTGCAAATCCTCAAGATGGTATTAACTATGCATGCATAATAGAGAGCACAATGAGATAATTCTGGAATATAGACATAACATTTCATCTAGTAACTCTTAGACAATTAAATGTGGCTTGTCTCTCAGATTAAAGTCACAAGAGATAACATAGGCATAGTTAGAAACAGTGCTTTAAACTACAGACTGTAGCACAATTCGATGATAATATTCCGAATTCAGCTCATAGTGTTAGAGCAGGTGGTTTGTTAGATATTAACGAAACAGGAGAGAGCCAGTGGAACTGGCCATCTGATTAATCCCGATTAGGTGGGGAAAAATAGCTTTACAGACACCCCTGGGAAGTAACAGGATCAAGGGTCCTTCTACCAAATGGACAAAAAGCATCCAAGTCGTCAGGAAAGACAGTCTTTTGGTAACCCGGGAGAGTCTGCCTGACTGAGCAGGGCATGGCAGTGGTGGTTGAGAAACTGTGAGGGGAATGACTTTTACTGAGTGACTGCACGGTAGGAGCCGAAGTGGTGATCACAATGGGGGGATGGAGGGCTGGGGAGGAGGGCACAAGCCCTTCCAAAGGCCAGGAAAGACATTGAATAGTTTGAAAGAAAGCCCACCCTTTCCTGAGCCCAAGGATGTATATGGAAGCTCAGCAAGGACCTTGGGCAGTAGCTACCTTACAGCCTGCCCCTCTGTTTCTGTGGAGTGTACTGTCATTTTTTGCTCTAAAAGATCTTGCCATTGTCTTAAAACTCCTCTTACTGAGTGGCCCTGAAGTCCTTTCCCCATGACACCACTGAAGAACCTATTTCCTCTGTGAGCAACAGTGATGTTCTTTAATCTCTTCCAAGTCATTCTGAGTGAAAAGGTTAAAAAATGCAAAAAAAAAAAAAATCAGAAAACTTTTAAACCTTTCCCAGACATCAGATTGATTGATACACCGACCAATCTCCCAGCACGCATTTGCCATTTCTTACTTTTAATCAATGAACCTCCCACCCCGTTTAAACTGAGCACTAGCCAGAGACTGCATATCACAACTTGCCTTGCAGTTATGAACAGTCACATAAATGAGTTCAGCCCAGCTGGGGGTGGACAGAAATAATGTGTTCCACCTCCAGACCTTGGCCTTAAAATATTGTGTGTTAATGTGAGTGTGATAGTGCAATTTATAACAAGAAATATATATATTTGGTCTTCACCTCCGTTCCTGGTACAGAGCTCCAAAACCCTGAGAATTTCCTTAAGTGGAGAAATCAATACGGGTGTCTTTTGTTATGATAATGAGGTGACTTTGGAGGCAACTAAGGATGGAGTCTGGTTGCCATGGGAACCAACCATGTGATTAGAGGATTGAGATTTCATTCACAACCTTGTGACTTGCCTAGGAGGCAGAGGGGTCTAAAGGTTGAATTAATCACCAACGGCCAATGATTTAATAAATCATCCTTATGAGGTGAAGCCTCCATAAAAGACCCAAAGTGCTCGGGTTTGAGAGTTTCCTGGTTGGTGAACCCACAGAGGTGTGGGGGGTGGAGCACTTAGAGAGGGCACGGATACTGGTGTCCCTTCCCAAATACCTTGCTCTGTCTCCATCTGGCTGTTTCTGAGTTATATCCTTTTATAAAAAACTAGTAATCAAGTAAGCAAAATATTTCTCTATGTTTTGTGAGTTGCTCTAATATGTCAATCAGTCCCAATGAGGAGGGTGTGGAAACCTCTAAACAGCAGCCAGTTTGTCAGAAGTACAGGAAATAGCCTGGGCTTAAGACTCTTGTCTGAATTGGGGGCCCTGGGGGCAGTTTTACGAAACTGAGCCCTTCATCTACGGGATCTGATGCTATCGCCAAGTAAATAGCATAAAAACTAGGTTGAATTGTAGAATACCAGCTGGTGCCTGAAAGAACTGGTTGGTGGTGATGGAAAAATACCCACGCTTTGAAATTAGGTGCAGGATATTAATGAAGTACCCCATTCTCTCATCTTTGCTGCAGGCTGGCCTTGGAATACAATCAGATGCACTTCTGGTGACACAGAGCAAGATCGTGGTGTAAGAGGTGCTGAAGCAACCAGCTGAACCTGTGATTAGCCCTTTAGAGCAGGGCTGAAACACCAACAGTTTCTTTATAAACACGGAGATTTTTAGTTTTTACACCAACTTAGCCTCCGTTCTACCTTATAGACTCAGTAAAACTCACTGCCATCTGAATTGCTGCTTGAGTGCAAATATCCAAATGTTTGCGTACGGTAAACAAATCATACTTTTATCCAACGTTTTTGAGGCCAATCTAACAGGAAATGCAGTCTTTTCTAAAAATATCAATCCTAAAAATTAAGTCTGTTGAAGCACACACATATATACACACCAACACTCCCATACATATGAAAAAATAGAACAAATTAAACCTTAACTATTTCATTCACATAAAAAAGTTTTCCTTTATTGAATATGGCCAATGACAATTTTCTCCTTGGATTCTACCTATAAAACAACTTTAGTTTCCACGACCATGAGGTACAGGACACTGACAGAGATCTCCCTCTCCATGGAGTTACAGAAGATTTGATGTGTGCATTGAATATCAAGACAGGTGTTTCAGAATCCGAATTGTAATGGAGTTTTCTAAAGCATCTAACCTTCATGAGATCTGAAAATAAGTGCTTCTTAAAATAAAAAGCTGTATCAATTCATATTAATTATCTCCACGAACAAGAATGATATATGAATGCTCACACTTGATTCAGCCACACTTAATAAAGCACCGAATCTCAAGATCTATGTTGAGTTAAGAAAGGCACTAGATTGCAAAGAGAAAATTTTCTGTTACATTAATTTTATAGTGAATCACGATTCCCCACACTTCTCATCCTACTGAATAAGTTTGTTCATCAGCACAAAAATTATAATTCATATAATGCTCATCTAGGTTAGTACTCAATTTTTATATGCAGTTGTGGTGCATTTTTAAAATTGATTTAATATTTTTAAAAAATGAGTTTTAACCATACCTTTGACTTCTTCTGTCAAGTGGAATTCACTAAAAGATCAATGTTAAGCTAGGTATCCTGATATAATGAGAACAAATAAATATTCAGCTTGGAAGAAATATATTTGCATATGACTTTATATAAACATTAACACATGTATGGATGCATATGTGTATAAATATGTATACGTATGTGCATATGTAGTTATTAACTATACAACTGATAACATGCAAATAGGTAGTATATACATTCATCTATTGGTATATCATCAAATGTGTGGTCTATGCAACAACATTTATGGCAGAAAAACATAAAATATCACTGTTAATCCTGAAATCACAAGCATCTTTAAAATTTTAGTATTGTGATAGGTGTCTAGGGATTGATATGAAATAAATAAATTTCATCTTCAAGGAGTTTGTCACTTTAAAGGATTCTCAATTTTAATTAAGAAAATTCTAAAATTTTGGTTCAGTGATAAGTGAAAGTTATCACTTATCATACCTATAAATATTAGATTTTGGGAAATTTTCAGGAAGAGGCAGTTAACTGGTCTGATGTAGGAGAGAGGGAAAGAGGTAAGATTTTTAAAGTAGATAGTTTTAAGAATGTCTTGAATTGCACACAGGAGGGAGAGAAATACACATACCATCTATTTCAACAAAGAAAGACATGCCTGTGCGAAGACAGAGCAAGCAGGGAGTTCCACGTAGACTGATGTGTGTGGAGGGCACTGTGCAAATAAGGTCATGGTCATTCTTGGAATCAGATACTCCAAATCTGCCCCTCACACCCCCTGCTTCCATTCTTCCAATAACTAAAAGTTTTGATAATAGTCATCAAAATGAAGAGGTAATTTTGTATTAAAACAAAATGATGAACAAGAAGCACTTTAAACAAATAATTAATTTGATGGGGCAGGGGTAGAAAGAAAAAGGTAAAATTTTTCAATAAGAATTATTTTTCTCTCAATAAATATTCTACCTTTTAATGTATCGTAATTTTTACCAGTATAGAGAGAGAATCGTGTTTTTTACTTTGAAGAGGATATGCCGTATTCAAAGTTTGTTAGTAAAATTACACATTCAAAATTTTCCTGTGATTAATATTGCAATTTCTTCTTCACATCCTGGTGTTTGAAACAGAAACATGACTTCTGTACAAGTGTATGATGAAAGCATTTGAAATTCACTGAAGTTCACTCTTCAAATTGTAAATACTATTTCCTTAAATACCTTAAATTACCAAATATTTTTCTTAAGTAATGGTTTTCCCCAAGTCTTTTTTCCAATACAGTCTTCTAAATTTTGCTTTCAATTGCATTCCAGGGAATTGCCTTTTCACACTAAAAATTTGGTTGCACTTTAAATACAATTAAAGTTTTATATTTATAGATTCGATATTGCATAGCAGAATACTATAACTCAAATGAGTGGTTTTCAATTTAGTTGTTCATGTTTGTAAATATTGTTTGTCTTGCAATTCAACCCACATATATTAAATTGCCTTTTAATGGTCTACCTTTCAAACAAGTGTAGTGTTCAGAGTTACAGAGATTATTAATAGCTATGCCTATAGAATCATTTTTGCTGCTGCATAATTATGAAACAAAGTTAGGTTTTCTTCCTTCCTTCCTTCCTTCCTTCCTTCCTTCCTTCCTTCCTTCCTTCCTTCCTTTTTCTTTCTTTTTTACAGGAACACAGGTTTTCTCTAAGCCTAAAAGAATTAAATATGAGTCAGAGTAATTTATAATCACTTGTATTGAAGTGACAATAACCAATGATATGCCTAAAAAATAAAATGATTTGAGTACAATGTCAAATATGATCATACATAAAGAGTAATCCTTGGGAAGTTAAGTGACCAAGTTGCTTGGCAACAGCTAGGTACATCCTACTACAATTTCTTTCACTTTTCTCAGATTCTACCTCTGTCAAGAACAATGCTTGATTATTAGTTCATTACTCTGGCCAATAAGGAAGGGCAGTAACAGCCTTCTCCCAAAGTTTTAATAACCCCAGAAGTATAAACACTATAACCTTAAACAAAATCAAAATTGATCTTTAGTTTTCTTGAACATTCATTTAGTTTTATAAATTGTAGTAACAAAATCTCATTTTATTTTGGTCCTTTAGATTGAAGATAGTTACACATACTACAATATACAATTAAAAAAAAAAGTATTTCAAACTTCAAAACTGTCTGTTCTTATCTTTCACAACATACAGACCTAATTCAGTTCTTTTTAAAAAAGATTTAATTTATTTATTTTTAGAGAGAGGTGAAGAGGAGGAGAAGGAGAGGGAAAGGAACAGCAACGTGTGGTTGTCTCTCGTGCACCCCCTACAGGGCACCTGGCCAGTAACCCAGGCATGTGCCCTGACTGGGAACTGAACTGGTGACCCTTTGGTTTGCAGGCCTGCACTTAATCCACTGAGCTACCTCAGGCGGGGCCCTAATTCAGATCTTAATTTGGATACTATCTGTGGCAATGTGGAGAAGGTATCAATTATCTTGGATGGAAAAAATTGAACCAATCATACTGTCTGTGAAAATTAATTAAAATATATATGCAATTAATACAATAGTACCTGAAACATGGTAGATGCTTCTTAACTCTGGGCATTATAATTATTTTGGTGAATTATTTATTTGATTTTCTTTTACATAAAATATACTACATGGTTAAGAATGACTAAGAACAAAGTAAGTAATGTTAAGTGGAACCCACAATGAAAGGTATTATTCAGTTAACATAATCTTTATAATTACAAACCTCCCTAATTTTCTAATTTTACTTCTATCATTGGCACTATTCTCCATGGATATCCCTATTTCCCTCACCTCCACTGAGCCACTACCCCTCCTTTGCCTCTGGCCATCCCCACACTGTTTTCTGCGACCATTGGTTACATGGACATGTTCTTTATCTAATCCCTTCATCCTCTCTCATCTGCTTAGCCCCACCCCATGCTTAGCCCATTGTAGATGCACAAAATGATACTGAGGCAATCAGTTTAAGTTCTGCATTCTTCTGCACAACTGAATATAATACATCAAGGTAAATACCATCTTGGTTTGGGGATCAGACAACATTGAATTGCATTCTTTGACCAAACACTTAATAACTAATTGTCCACAGCCAAATTTCTTAAGCCACAATAATCAAATCTAAATTCTCTTATGTAAAAATATAAGCAACCCCAACACAGACCAAATTCACTTATGCAATCTAAATTTGTAATTTAGAAGAAAACAGACTCAGTTTACCTAATCCATGTTCAGTGTGAAGTCCAAGACCCTTCCTAGGTTTTCCATATATTTTGAAGGTGTGAAGTAATTCATGTCTTGTGTTCCAGAAAAATCTGCTCTCTTGCCACCAAAACATTGTCATTTGGAAAGCATGGGCTTTTCTGGTTTGTTTGCTGTGATATTCCAAGGTTTCAAACAGTGTAATTCAATAACAGTATTTTTGTGGAGTGATTTAGTTAATAGGCTGACTGCCTTATATGTCTACATTATTTAAACTCTTTGCTGTTCAAAACAAAAGTAATAATTAATAAGATCCTCATCAGTTAATGGTATAACTGGGAAAGTGTTAAAAAATTACAATGTCTTCTCCTGTCCTTTTACCACTGGAACGTCGACAACAGGGAGATGTATTTTCTTACTTTTATGGATTGAACTTCCACTTCTTAGAAGGCAAGAGAATGTGTAACCCTCTTTAGAATTTGTTATTAAAAAGTGGGGGGTGTTTGTAAAATTCTAAGCACAGTGCCTGGTGCATGGAAACTTCTCAATAAAAAGAGTTTCCATAAAGCAGGTGGCATTCCATACATTTTCCATACATTCATCAGTCCCCTTGTCACTCAGACATACAAGAATCTATGTAATATGGGAGTGGATGAAGGCGGCAGTCATCTTGAAGATGAGAGAATGGGGGATCTGAGAGGTTAATTAAGTTGTTCATAGGTAGGGACAGGTAGATCCAATCCTGAAAATCAAAGTTAGCTATTCTGGCAATGACAAATGACTCTGAAAGTTGTCATTTATCAATTTGTTGTTTATCATATCAGTAAGCAGAACCATTCACACCGCGGCAGTAAACCAGAGTTGGCTAACCATGGGTTGCTCAGCTGCCTCTTAGAGTCATTTTTGCCTTTGGGGGGACAGCATGATATAAGGCTACCTTTCATTAGCATGTCTAAAATGTTCACATTGGAGGCTTACTGTCTCCCAGCTCTACACATGTAGAATGTTCCTCAGTTTTTATCCTACCTGTTTTCTCCCTTTTTTTTCTTCTTCCTTCAAAGTCAAGGCTAAATTCAGTTACCGATATTGAAAAAAACCCACACTTGCAAAGAGAAGAAGACTGGTCATAAGTTAAAGAATAAACTATTTTATCTCCTTCTTCCATCTTTTTGGAACAGGCCTCTCGAGATAAATACCTATTTGTTGGGGGTGGTGTTCAGTACATCATAGGATGTTCAGCAGTATGTCTGGCTTCCAGCCACTGGATGCCACCAATACTGCCTTACTTGTGAGAAAAAAAAATTATCTCCAAAAAATGTTGGCAAATGTCACCTGAGGGTAGGATGGTGAACAAATGCTTTAGATTATGAATCAAGACATAATCTTAGAGGGACTTTCAAAATTTGGCGTGAGTCAGAATAATCAGTGAAACTTTTGGTGCCTGCCTGGCCCCCACATTGAGAGACCCTGAGGAGTAGGTTCTGTACGGGTCCAGACAGCCACTCTTCGGCTGGTCCCAGGTGACCTGGGTGTACACAAAGGATAAAAACACCACCACAGAGAAGAGGGGACATGCTGCCCTGGGATTCAAGGAACGCAAAAATAGACTCTTAGCTGAAGAGGTATCGCAAGAAGTCTGGCTGCAATATCCCACATTACCAAGGACACCTCAGCTAGGGAGATATTAGTGTCACCAAAGTCACTTTTGCTTTTAGGCAGACAGTAGAATATAAGGCTACTTTTCAAAAACATGCCTAATTGTAACATGGAATGCTTACTACCCCCTAGCCCTGTACATGCAGAATATATTGACTTATATATACACTAATAAGGGCAGAGGGGAAGAGCAGGAAGCTCATCCACTCTCAGGGAACCCGTTTCAGGCTGGGCCCAGTATTAAGATGAAAAATCTCCATTTGGAAATAAAGGTTGTAATGGGTTAGCCAAGGTTTTCCACTCAGGCAAAATGGCAATATCAAGAGCTATAGCAATCTGTGGTAGGCAGAAAAATGCCCCCCAAAGCTGTCGTTGTCTGAATATACTATTGTATATGGTAAAAGGGATTTTGCAGGTGTGAATGAAGATTTTGAGATTGGGAGATTATGTTGGATTATTTGGGTGGCCCAGTGCAATCATTAGCATCCCTGTAAGAGGGAGATTGACTGCAGAAGAGGAGAAGGGATGTGACAATGGGAGCAGATATTAGGATGGTGTGGCCAAGGAATGGTCTCTGGAAGCTGGAAAAGGCAAGAAAGGAATTCTTCCCTGAAGCCTCCAGAAGAAACTAGCTTAACTTCAGCCTCATAATACTCACTTCAGATATCTGAACTCTAGAACTGTAAGGGAATAACTTTGTATTGTTTTAGGCCATTAAATTTATGGTAATTTGTTATAAAAGCAGGAGAAAACTTATACATTATCTCATTGGGTTGCTCTAAATTTGGAATTAAAATATGTAAAACATTAGGGCACCGGTCACACAGAAACTATCAATGTGTTACCTCTTATTATCTATAACATATTGTATGTCTTCAAATTACATCTTTGTTCTAAGCAATCTATCATTATTAGCCTATTCCATAATGCTTTCTAAATAGATATATCAATGACTTGCGTGGAGAAATAGATAAAGTCTACATGTCACTGCCCTACATGGTCCAAGTGTCTTGGAGCTTTTAAGATTGAAAAGAACTTAATCCAATTTCAGTAAAGCCAACTGTTTATCTGAATGTCGATAAAACTTTCCTGTGAGGAAGTGGGATGCCATCATATAAGTTAGAGTTCTAGGAACACATGTGACCAAAAGTCTGAATCTATTGATGAAACCTACAACTTATTATATTGGGTACCTAACCCAAACTGTAAGATTCAGGTCTATAAGTAGCTTCTTCTCATTTTTGCTTACAAATGTATCTGGCAAGGAGTTACTTTTGATAACCTTTTATTTTTTTAATTTATATTGTGCTTTATCTTTCAAAAATAACAATGGCTATGTAAACAAATCACACACATTCTAAGCAGATAGAAAGATGAACAACTCTGATTGTGAAAGTATAGTCCTTTCTAGTTCAGCTAACATCTATATAATATGCTCATTTAAAAAACTTTTTCATACAGAATTTTCACCATACCTGTCAGGTAGGTAAAGGATGAACTGAGTATTAGTCCCCTTTTACAGATAAGAAAATAGAGCCTAAGCGGATTTAATGATTTGCCTCCTGCCAACTCCTTACTCAGTAACAGAGAAATGCTTATCCATCAGACCTTCTGACTCCTAATTCAGCATTTTTAACATTTCTGGTACAATTGATTAGATTTTTTGAAGCAAGAGGATGAGTCACCTTGGGATTACTTGTGTGGATTAGAGCAAGGAAACAGATTTGTGGTGTAGGAGAGGATGTTTGGCTTTAGCAGCTCAGTCACCACGGTCCCCAGCCTCCAACTCCAGTACAGGAAGAGACTTCTCAGATCACAGGCTCCTCAGCAGTGCCATGATCAAAGCCTATGCCAGCTGACCTCACCTGTGTTCTTCACATGGGGCATTTCTGCTTTTTCTGGTGCTATTCATTCTGAGTTCTGTGTTTTCTCAGCAGCAACCTGGGAGAGCACTGACTGGTAAGATGTTGTTTAGCCCATAGCTGGTCATCTCTGGCTTGTGTCTCCCCAGGACAATCATTTGTGGCTCTGGCAATGAATGGCCTCTTTTATCAATGAATGACCTAGTTCTGTTTAGACCTTTAATGAGGGCCACCACCCAAGGGTAAAAGTGCCTGGGTGCACAGTGCCTGCATAGAGTGGGCACTAAGGATGAAAGTGAACTCATTTCACTCTGTGCAGGTCTTCACTGCACAGCACTGTGCCATTGATTCCTGGTCCATAAATCCTGTTATTCTTAGGCCACAGAAAAGGTGAAAGATTTCACTCTGCTTTAGAACATGTAGTACTTGTCCTTAGAACATGATTAAGCCATGCATATGTTAAAGTTTTTATACAAGATATATATACGTTAAAATAAGATGAAAATATTCTTGCTATTCTGTAAGGATCTCAGATGTAATGCATAACCTTCCTGACTTTTTAATAATTATGTCTTTTCTACTGCTGGTAATTATCAGATAAAGTGAATACTGTATTTAACCTTGTTAACATAATCATTGAAACCAAGTGACCCTATGCCAGGCAATCTATTTGTTAGTTTACATCTTTGCATTTTTAAAGCAAACATCAAATGGAAATTTGATTTGATGTTCCTTTTTTTTTTGGTTCTTATTGGTTTAAACATAACATTGTACATCAGATGGATTTTGGGTTTTTCAAGGGAAATATTGAATATTCATAGAGAGAGTTTTCTTCAGTTATGGATTACTCAATGCACTGTCATGATATTTTTACAGAAAGAAAGACATAGTTCTGACTAATCAAACACAGTCACCCACATCAAGTTGGAGCAATTCAAATTTTGCTCTCCCTTAATTGATCAATTTTTATCCTTCCTTCTTGCCTTCCATGTTACTCTTCTGAAAATATGTGCTAGCAGCCTAGGTGCTGGATGTTAATCCCTGCTCTGGGAAATTCTGCTAAGAGTTTCCCACCCCCCTCTTGGATGTATTTAATTGATTTTATTGCTTTCCTATTCCATAGTAAAGAAAAAAGTCACTCTTTGGTTTTATCTGTTTCTCAAAGGACATACTTTTGATATCACTCATAGAATTCAGAGTGAAATCTTTAGCTATGGGGATAACCACAGAGTAGCCCACATAAGCATATTGCCCTTTGCCTCATTCTTACACTTTATTTAACATTTAACTCATTTAAAATTTTACCTAATAGAGAAAAGAGACTATTCAAAAATATACTTAAATTTTTGTCTGTTTTAGGTGATCCTTAGTATGTTTCTCATGTTGTCTGAGGTTTTGAATTTTCCACCCTAAAATTAAATGTTTAATCTGATGCATACTTAGATTTTATACAATCATCCATAATCAAATAATCGATACTGAGTTTTAGTAATGTGTGCTGACATTTTGAGCCTTCTTTTCTTACATCCATGCATCGGAGGCACCACGATGCAGTGATTAATAATAAACTCTGAGCAAGATGCCTGCATTCATTTCCTCCATTGATGGCATACTAGCTGCATGACTGTCAGTAAATTGATTGAGATTTCAGGGATCATACTTGTATCACAGAGGTGATACCTGCAGTTTAAATGAGCAAATATTACACTTTGAACAGAAACACAAATATAATCCCAATTAAGTGAATATTGGTTTTAGCAAGGTTGACATTAGGGAAGTTTGCTTAAGTGAGAGTTGTAGATCTACAAAGTTTGGGTGCAATGTAACAAGTTTTGAATTTCCTATTAGACTTCTCAATAATTTATAGAGTCCAGATTCAGGGGAAATATTTTGAATTATAAAAGCTATATATTATAAAGAAATAAATTGTCCTTCATTTCAACACAGGTCTATAATAGTAACATCCAGTACCCTTCTTGTATTAGATATATCTTTATATTTAGGCATGTTTAAAGGAATCAAAAGTACTTACCTGTTTAAATTGTTCCAATATCATTTTTTCAAATTAAAGTGGTTTCTAAAAATTTAAAAATTTTTGACACCTCAAACATCAATCAAACACTTCTTTTAAATCTACGGTATTCAATACAGTTGCAAAAATATTGGTTTCTTGAAGTATTTTTATTTTCTTCTCTTTTTACTGAATTCTTGGAGGGCAACCTTCCCATGCATGCCTGAATAAACATACAAGCTGTATGTGTTAGAGAATCTGCTGTATTGGAGATAAATTTAAGTGGGGTATTTTCTGAAATTTTATTTTTAATATCAACATAATGCATTTCTATAAGAAAGGGAAGTTAAACAGCTTTCATCCTTCATAAAAATGAATCAATATATACACAAGTTGTGCTACAAATACTCTTAAATCATAGATTTTTCAATTGGAAGAAATTTTGCTAATAAACAGATCTGACTCCTATTTCTATAGTTGGAAATCCTAAAGCTTAGAGAAGTAGAGATTTTCCAAGATTCAAATTGCTCTAGACTCAGTCTGAGACCTGAATGAATCATCCTTTTCTCATTTATTAAGTTTGACCCCAATATTTTTACATATTCTCCCAACTTAAATAACTCATTTACTCTAGAGAATAATACTTAGTTTCTGCTGTGCAAGTACAATGCAAGGTATCCATTGTGAAATGGATTTAAGAAAATACCATTCTCATCAAAATTACTTAATGAATGCAGCCTTCCAAGTCCCTTTTAATGCTAGCAGTCTAAACTGACATGAGCCAGATATACTGTTACTCAGAAAGGAGGAAAAGCCTCTAAAATTTAAAGTGCTGCTCTCGTAGGTTTTTAAAATGCTGCCTCTGCTGCCAAGAACTTTTAGATGTCAGATGATGTACTTTGGAGAATGACTGAGGATCGATGAGAGGGCCGAAGAACTAGAGACTGAGTAAAATAGAACAAAAAAAAAAAAGTAAAAAAAAAAAAACAGAAAAACAAAAAGATCTGTAATATGGGGGAAAAATGACTGATAAAAGAGAAGGGCTTTAAATACCAAAGGTGAGAGACCTGTTCTTTTGGATTTAAAACAATAGACAATGACAGATTAAGGGGCCAGCTCATCTTTTCTTCACAGTAAAACACAATCATGACGTTTTTAGGCAGATTAGGAAATGAACACGTCCTCACACGCTAATCTAAGCACATTAGCAGTGCTGATCGTGGAACAGGTTAACAAGAGAACAGTTGTGTCCAGTGAAAGGGGGCAGCTCCCTATGCTCTAGCCTCGCATCTTTTTTTAGCCACACTCCCAGCAACTTTCTCAGAAGGACCACTTCAAAATTAGCCATTTTTTAAAAAAGAAAACCCCAAAGGTAGGTGCATCTGCATCTTTCATAATGTATAGCATGGAGCAAAAGGTAGGTTTACAATTGTTTGTAAGGGAAACTAGAAAATAATTAATAAATAACAATACAAGAATAAACTGGTGTTTTGTATATCACAACTGTAAACCAATTTCCCCCACCCTGTGCTGGTGTGTATCACACTGTGGGGGGGTCATGACATTGACTACAGCTTAGCCATGTTTCCGCCAATGAGGCTGAAAAACTCTGTGCCCAGAATAAAAGAAAAAATGAGTTTGGTGGTTAGCTAACAATCTTTGCCACACCAGGATTGCATAAACATTCTTAGATATTATGTGATATCAAATGAAGTCCCTGTAACTACTCGATTTTAAGTGACATACGGTAGCTCTGTAATATTTCTTGTTTCAAATTTATGAAATGTTATTATCCAGAAATGAAGAAACCTTATCACTATTTCTTTAAAATATATGAGGTCTGTCCAGAAGGTATCCAGCCATATGCTATGAAAAATAGACATTTATTGAAAAAGATACAAGATACAAAAAACATAGTACAGAGGACAATGTTGCCTCAGTCTTCTTCAGGGTAGGCACGTTTGGACATCACATGGTTCTCCTAGTGTCTCTTCCACTGTTCAAAACACTCTGCAAAACCCTTTGCTGGAATCACCATCAGCTGCCCCATTGTAGTTTCCTGAATCTCATCGAAGTTCTGAAATCATTCCCTTTTAATGGCAATTTTAATTTTGGGAAAAGCGTGAAGTCACAGGGCACCAAATATGGACTGTAGTGGGGCTGAGCTACCTGGGTGATTTGATGTTTTGCCAACCAACTCTACATGAGATATGATGAATGAGCAGGTGTTTTGCCACAATGAAACGGCCAGTCACCAGTTACCCATAGCTGTGGCTTTCTGAATCATCCGAATAGTGTCCTCAGAGGAACGTTCAAGCTTAACTCAGAATTTGGTGCAGATTCCTTGCTCTACTCACTCAATCATTTTGAATGTGACACCCACACAGTACACATGCTCATTCAGCAATGTCTATCACCTCCACTGCCCGGTACAAAGAAGTGGTCATTGTTCACACATGCACATTTCACCCCATTCTCTTTGGCTACCAGGTCACTTCCATGTCATGCAAACTGTTCTCATTGTTAACAATGGTTGGCCTTTTCCCAGACAGACCTCATATAGTTAACATTAAATCAAATTATTACATTGTCGATAGAACTTTGAGTACACACAAACATTATGATAAAGTCAATTTTATATTAAATACCATCTCTTGCTGCTCTGACACATACTTTAAGGGATATCATTGGGTTGAATGAGTAAAATAAACGGCAAATTTTATTCCATTTGCTCTCATAGGC